>JAAGKR010001038.1:4191-24340 GCA_011419295.1 Clarias macrocephalus
ATGTCAACATACACTCCTTCAGGAGAACACCATATCTGCAATCCTAATTTACACAATGCATCTCTGCCCAACAAATTAACCGGGGTCTGACTCGAAACTAATACAGGTATAGTCACACTTTTATTGCTAGTCTGTAGACGGACTGGAGCGGTCATAGGAATCAATTGCTTTTGTCCCGAGAATCCTACTGTCTTGGCAAATTTCCCAGACAAGGGGAGATGTGAGGCATGACTTAAATTTAAGCATGTATAAACCGCTCCTGTATCAACTAACATGGGTGTATTTTTACCACCTACCTCAATGTGTAACATGGGTTCTTGTTCAGCATTAGTTGTTAAAATAGGCAACTGATTCTCCCCCGTAGGATTCTCTGGGCACCCCTAATATCCGAGCTTTGGACCCCCCCATGGGTTTACTGGGCCTTGAACCTGATCTCGAGGAGGCTGCTGCCACCCCCCTCCCATCACACCCCTCGGGGGCTGGGGCCATGGATGTGTGGGGCACCTTGATCGGTTATGTCCAGCCAGCCCACACCCCCAGCATACGCCTGGTGGAAAGTTAGCCTAAGCGTCTCTTTGTCCCCTCTGGCGCTGATTACTTCTCCACTCTTTCTGCATTTGCGGGAATTGATGACTGGTGCAGACATCTGGTGTGAGTTTGGGGGTAGGGCTGCTGGTGCTGTCAGCGCTGTGCCTGCAGTTGGCTGGATCATGGGTGAAGGATTGCCTGGGGCCCCCCCAGACTCTTCCTCAGCTGTAATTAGAGTAGCTTGAATCTTTTTCTTATTTTTTTTAGTCAGTTCTTCAAGCTGTAACTGAGCTAGTTTCCGTTGTAGCTCTTTCTCTTGAGCTTTCAACTTCTGCTCATTTTTTCTGTACTGTTCAACAGCATGTGAGACGTGATCGCAGAACTCTTTGTGTGACTTTGAGGTTAAACCGACCACATCTTCCAATTTACTTTTTACAGGCTGAGGCATGGCATTTACTATAGTTTGTCTAAACAGCGTAGACAACAAGGCATCCCCTTCAGGGTCACTTTCTGTCTCTTGCTTCCACTTCTTTAACTGTCTTTGTATGTACAGAGTTGGGTTCTCTGTTTCGTCCAGCTGGTCACCCTTTAATGCCTTTGGGTCAACTCTAGTTGGATACTCTGCACGTAAGGCCTGCCACATGGCGGGGTGGAAAGCATCAAAGACAGTTCCATCCATATGGTATGTATCTACAGCCTCACTCATGTCGGACGCCTGGAGAACTTCCTCCATCTTTCCTCCCCCCAAAATCTTTGCCAAAAGAGCTTTCATATCTCCAACCGACAACAGCTTGCCTGAGGTCTCCTCTTCTAAGACCTTAATCCATTTCCCTGCACCCTCGTGAATGTTAGGGAGGCGATTGACAAGCCCCTCGAGATCCTGAGTTGCCCATGGTACATATTGTCCCCGTGCACCTTTAATTAAAATTGGGAATTGTGGAGCTAAATCCCTAAGTCCTAAGAAACATCCCTAAGTGTTTCTTCCCTGTTTCCAACTGCCCATATTGAATGACAACTCCTCCTCATCTCCATTCTCTCTACTGTACAATGGTCTACGTCCAGTCCTCAATGTTGCATCTATCTGACCTGTTGACTGTCCTGGTGTTTCAGTGCTTCTGTCTATCCTCTCTCCACTTACATGCACCCCCTCTTTTCCCTCTATCTTCTCTTCCTTCCCATACAACTTTTTCACTCTCTGTAGATCTGCTCTTACTTCCTTATAACAATCTAACGGTGTACTTTCTTCTCTCTCCAACCACTTCTCCTGTCTTTTCCTTGCCTTCACACCCCGTTCTCCACAATCTGCATCCAGATCTACATGACCTTCCATCTGCATTTCTCCTGAAACTTCAACCATTCCCTTAAGCATTGGGAACTGACCTTCTGTCTGCACATATGGGGGAGGTGTAACTAACACTTCCCCTCTGGTACCCTGTGCCTGCCTTCTTGGACTTTTTCTTCACTTGCTTTTTCTTTTTTGCCAACTCTTCTCCTTCTTTCTTAAACAGAGCTAGGACCTCTCTCTCCTGCTGCCTTTTCAACTCTCTCTGGACACGCTTTTTCTCTCTAGCCGCCGTCTTGTAATTCTTTACCAAAGTTTCCATTTCTCTACACAAAGCCAAATCAAATGTCCCCTCCTTCGGCCATTTTGTAATCATATCTTTAGTTCTCTTTTGCCATTTACTTGAGATCTTAGTTATAAGTTCTCCACACAATGGATGCTTTAACACCAATAGCTCCACAGGAGAGGCCGCCATTATGTTATATAACCTCTGCCACCAAAAACCTAAATATTCTTGTATTACTTTATGCTTATGCACTTACATAGTAACTCAATTTACTTGCAGCTACGTACAAAAGTATATGATCATCTAACCATCCACATTCATTAACAATCTTAGCAATGATAATCACTCTTCAATTTACAATGTTTCACTATTTTTCTGATAGTACTTGTCACAAAACACAGTATTTTTATACACAGCGAATATTATTTTGCAACAACCGATGAATGCCACAGTATTAATATTGGGTTCACATACACTCACCACATATATTCACCACTCCGCACTATCTCTTTATTTATACGTTCATACTATGTCCCTTATTTCCTGGAAATTAGGGCTAATTCACGCATACTTTGTCCCCGGTCCTAATCAGGGCTCATTCAAGCATACTTGTCCCTTTTATTTTATTTATCTACCTATTTATCTATTTTCTTAGAAGGGCTCATAAACTTGTCCCTTTATTTCAACTTAATCTATTAATTTATCTAGTCCTATAAGGGCTCATTCACACACACGTCTCCGGTCTGGCAGCAGCCGACCCCCCCCTCTGGCAGATTGCAACTCCCTCGGGGGTTTCAGGCCGGTTTCCTGGACACGGAGCTTATGGTATCACTCAACCAGATTCTCTCTCTCACTTCCACTCAGACACACACACACACAGACACATAGAGCTCTCATTCACTCAGACAATATCAAACAGTATTGAACAGTACAACATCAATTAAACACAAACAACGCAATTGCTTACAACTTAATGGCACCCAAGCTGTGCTCCTCATAGATAAAGATATAAAAATTTACTGCTTTAATCCCATACGATCCATTAATCAGCAGCACACAAAACCGTTGACGTACAACTGTACGTTCCACATAAAAAGATATGAATACAAAGCCACAAGCTCATACTATACGGTTTATGTGGCTACACAATTCTTTTGACATACCTAAGTACGTTCCTCATAAAAGGGGATATATTTATATTAACTACTGCGGACCCTCACGCAGGTAGTATTACTAATTAAGCGCAATTCCTTATTAACCTACTCCACTGCCATCCGTCTAGGCCCACTTGACAATGAGTACAAATCAATACAGCGTCTATCTACCGGTATGCATTGCTATCTATCAAAGCCCTCTTAGCAACACAGATAGACCTTCAAATGCGCTTCCTCATACCTGTTTGTTATTACTACCATCTATCAAAGCCCTCTTGACAGCAAAACAGACCAATGCAATGCTTATTTTACCAGTTACTATTCAAATACTACCATTCAACGGTTAGTAAACTGATGCATGCATTTTCCTTCTGAAAACAAAGCCCATTCAAAAATTACTTAAGTTGGAGAGATCTTTATCAAGCGTCCTTACCACCAAGGGTTATCCCAGCAAACAACACAAACTAAGTACATAAGCAAAAGTTGCTTACCTTTTTAGGTGGCCACCTGTTTGTGCTGCCTGCCAAGGATGCCCACGGTGATCAGCCACGCCTTTGCCCCTTTGCCAACCCTGCTCGCAGCGCCAGGATGTCGTGGAAATTAATTGACGACTCAGGCTTTGATTTCAGAAGGTTACAACTTTATTGGTTGATCAACAAAGTCGGGAGGTCTGCAGAACGCACCACGACTCCCGATGGCTTCTTGCTTAAATACTGGTCCTAAACAAAGGCGGCCAGTTTTCCCGCGCTTACTTTACATTAAACATCTGGGTTACATTAAGTTTCCCAGTACAGGGTGCCTCAATGTATAGATCGGATTGCTTACGCAGGCACATTCCAAGGGGCCTATATGCTCGGCTTCTCACGCAAGCCTCCCATTATTGCAAGCTGAGGTATCTTTTATTTCTTAAAAGTAGGGGATGTCATATAAAATCAGATAAAAAATTCTTCCACACTCACCAGAAAGATTGCAGAGCCTCCATGTGAAAGATATCTTGTGGAGGGCGATCTCCACGCTTTCTGTTTTGAGTGTTTGGGGGAAGAGCACGCTATCCTCGGGCTTGAGGGAGGATGTGAGGATCTCGTCCCTATTAAAGTCCTTCGTGCTCAGCTTGCCTTCTTTAAAATGAAACCGAGAGCCACGGCGCATTCCTGGGGTTCGCGTGCTGATCTGGCATAAGCGCATGAGACAGAATCCTCCTTTTCTCTCGTGCTTTTTGAGCCTTTAGTGTCCAGTTCTCAAGCGTGAGTACTCCAAGCACTCAAAATTGGACGACCGGTTTCTGTTGCGTGGGCGGAGGGAGGGGCCTCAACATTACTCTCTCCCCCGAGTTTATGGGAGATGCCCTATTTATCCCGTGTTTTTGTGCCATCAACATCGATTTATTCCAATGTTGTTGATGCGAAGGCGTGGGGTTATATGATGATGCCCCAGATAGAAGAGACGCTTACAGGCTATTTCTCTCCTGAGCCGTCATCCTCCTGAAAAAGGCCACACTCCTTACCAAGCCGTGTAGACTAACATCTTTGTTGGTGGGGAAAGCTTTTCAGGCAGTGGGACAGGCTGGTGCTGCTCTGCACACCATGGTGGTTTTACAGGCGTACCAGGCTGATATGCTGAATGACGCACCGGCGGGGCTATTGATCAAAGGACATTTTTAGGACTACACTGAGCCACAGATCTGTCTCTCTGCGAAACCAAGCAGACGGCCCGTGCTATCGGCCACTCTATGCCTGCCATGGTGTCCATTGAAAGACATCTGTGGCTTAACCTTATGGGCATCAACGATAAGGACGGTACTTTCCTCCTTGATGCCCCCATCTCGCCTTCTGGCCTGTTTGGTGACTCTGTTAGTACTGTCATCAATAGGTTTCAGGAGGCGAAACTATATGAAGAAGCCTTTGTGAGGTTTCTTCCAGCCGTGCTCAACAGTCGGGACCATCGGCCACACAGTCCCGACCAGGTCTGGTTCCCACGAGGCGTGAGGCACAGAAGGAGAGTGTGGTGAGCCGGGCACCCCCCTCGTAGAGATTGGGCTTCGAAATCCGCCTCAAAGAGACCAGACTTGAGGAGTATTATCTCCACAAAAAAGAAGTCCTGAGACTTACGCACCTGGAACCGTGGGGCGGGTAAAATTCCATCACAGAGCAAAGTCTCCTTCCTGGCACCCTCAGGAGGCCGGTGTTCAATCTCCGCCACCACTGGTGTTTCGGCGAACAACAAAATGTATGGATACAGCCCTGGCTCCTTTACGACTCCAGGGCATCCGTATCTTGAATTACATAGACGACTAGCTGATTCTGTCTCAGGAGCTAGCGCTTCAACATCGAGATGTCATCCTAGCTCATCTCGACTCTTTAGGATTGAGACTCAACACCATGAAAAGTATTCTCTTTCCTGCTCAAAGAACAACATCTTTGGGTGTCACATGGGATTTGACCGCAATGCAGGCACAGCTGTCTCCTGCACATGTCTAATCCATAGTCAATACCCTAAAGGAGATCAAGCTAGGCCAGAAAGTAACATTTGACTACTTTCAGAGAGTGTTAGGTCTCATGGCAGCTGCATCCATGGTGATACCTTTGGGCCTTCTGCACATGAGATCATTTCAGTTGTGGCTAAGAGCCAGGGGATTTAATTCAAGAGCCAATCTCCAGAGGCAAATAAGGGTTACGCGCTGAAGGCTTTGTACCCTTTCTATGTGCTTCAGACCCCAGTTTCTTCTCGCATGGCACATCAATTGCCTCGAAATGATGGCTCTATTTCTGGCCCTGAAATACTTCCTCCAGCAGTTGAGAGGCTACCATGTCCTAGTACGGGTGCACAACACTACGGTAGTCTCGTACATAAATCGCCAGGGCGGACTGCACTCGCACCGCTTGAACAAGCTAGTGCACCAGGTTCTGCTTTTGGCACAAGACAAGTTCCTGTCCCTCAGGGTGATTTACATTCCGGGGCATACAAATGTGGGAGCAGATTTGCTATCCAGACAAGCTGTGACACGTGGGGAATGGAAATGCCATCCCGAAGTAGTCAGTGAAATCTGGGAGAGATTTCATGTAGTATAGGTGGACCTCTTTGCCGCGCGAGAAACACCACAATATCCCCTTTACTACTCTCGGAGTTCTCCAGCTCCCCTGGGTCTGGACATGATATGGCCCATATGTGGTCCAGACGATGTCTCTATGCATTTCCTCCAATAGCTTTGCTCCCAGGAGTCCTGGCAAAGGTCTGTCAACAGGGCTTGCGCCTCTTATTGATAGCGCCCGGCTGGCCGACCAGAGTGTGGTTCTCAGCTCTAATATCTCCCCTCGATGACTCACTATGTGTGATTCCAATGAGGAGGGATCTTCTGTCTCAGGCGCAGGGGACAATATTTCATTCCCGGCCCGAGCTCTTCAACCTTCACGTCTGACCCCTGAGGGGGACCAATTAAGCGAGGCTGGTCTTCCAGCCAGTGTGATTGAAACTATACTAAGTGCTAGGGCTCCCTCCACTAGAAGAACTTATGCCCGCAAATGGAGTGCATTTGAAAGTTGGTGCATGTCAAAACATGTAGACCCAGTCCACTGCCAAATTGTTTCAGTGCTGGAGTTTCTACAAGAAAAGTTGACCTCGGGCTTATGCCCTAGTACTCTCAGAACGTACATAGCCGCTATTTCGGCTTGTCATGTTCTGACTGATGGGGTTTCTGTGGGAAAGCACCCTTTAGTTGCCCACTTTATTCGTGGAGCTAAACAGTTGAGGCCGTCCACTAGAGCAACAGTCCCTTCTTGTGACCTAGCTATTGTGCTAGAAGGTTTGGTTGATACCCCTTTTGAACCTGTCAAGCTTCTGACCCTTAAGATGGTTCTTCTTATGGCCATTACTTCTCTGAAGAGAAATGGAGATTTGCAGGCTTTGTCAGCCTCCCCATCTTGCTTAGACATTGCCCCTGGGCTAGTCAAAGCTATTCTGCATTCTCACCGAACTATCTTCCGAAAGTTCCATTCTCAACCATTCACCCAGTTGTTCTCAAAGCCTTTTGTTCTCCATCATTTACAGCTCTGGAGCAGGAAAGACTTCACTTACTGTGTCCAGTTCATGCTCTTCAGATTTATATCCACTGCACTAGCCAGTGGTGTAAATCACAGCAGCTTTTAACACTGTCACGTTGGGTGAGAGATGCTATTGCCATAGCCTACGAGGGGCGTGGTCAGACTTTGCCTCTAGGAATTAGGGCCCATTCGACCAGGGGGCTTACCTCATCAATTGCTCTGGCAAGAGGTGTCCCCTTGCAGCAAGTGTGTGATGCGGCAGGTTGGTCCTCTCCGCACACATTTGTCAGATTTTATAATTTGGATGCCCATGCTACTCCAGGCTTGTGAGAGTACTAAAATATAATTATAATACAAATTTAAATTTTTAATTATTATTTGCATTTATAATTATTTATTTCTTATTTGCATCAAATTTAAGCAAAGTAAATTTTAACACAGTAAGCCTTTAAATTTTAATATGTGTAACACGTTACCAGAAAACAGACTCTGGCTGTGCATCAGAAAAAGTGAGTGTGCCACATTTATTGTCAGATTAATGTTCAAAAACTATATAATAAAACTATATGAGCTACATACCCATTTCAAGACTCTACTTTTATTTAAGTGCAATCACAGTGACGACAAGATCGGTGATTTTGTAAAATAATGAAATCAAACAGGGTGTGCTATTCTGTATTGGTTTCTGTGAACTTGATCGCACCAAAAAATTAACTGAAACTGTGCAAACTGTGTGTGGTTGAGCACTGATTATACTACGTAGGAAATTAACAAGGAGAATCCCAATCCCAGCTCAACATCCCAGAGCCCAAACTTAAATTAAATTTAAATTAAATTAACAAATATTGTAAGTAAACAACAATAGTTTAGAATTTTAATTAGACTATAAAAATTATTAGTGTAAATCATTCAGTGATAACCATGTAAATTTCCATGTAAAATATCTGTATGAATAAATTAAAATGTATGTATCATGAGCTACTGAAGAATCTTATCGCCTGCGGGAAGAAGCTCCTACTCAGTTTCTCTGTGTTAGCCTTCAGGGAGTGGAATCGCTTCCCTGACCGCAACAGTGAAAACAGTCCATTGTTGGGGTGACTGAGGTCTTTCACAATCTTCTTGATCTTGGTCCAGCACCGCTTGCTGTAGATTGAGTGCAGGTCGGGGAGCTCGGTGCGGATGGTGCGCTCGGCTGATTTTACCACCCTCTGTAGGGCTCGTCTGTCCTGCATGGTGCTGCTCCCAAACCAGGTTGTGATATTTCCTGTCAGGATGCTCTCTATTGTGCAGGAGTAAAAGTTCCTGAGTAAAAGTTCGTCTGAGGTGGTAGAGATGATGTCGGGCCTTTTTCACCACGGTGTTGATGTGGCACGACCATGACAGGTCCTGTGTGATGTGAACACCTAGGTATTCTAAGCTGTTCAAGTCAAGTCAAGTAGGCTTTATTGTCATTCCAACCATATATAGTTCAGTACACAGTGAAACGAAACAACGTTCCTCCAGGACCAAGGTGCTACATAGATGCAAACGACATAAATTAACAACACAACATAAATTAGCAACACAGATTTTACATTTTACAAGTTAACCTAAAGCTATCATCTAGACAACACTAGATAACAGACAACAAAGTGCACGTGCAAATGTGCAAACAAAGAGCTACATAACACAACAACGTAACACGTTTCAGTACTGAATTGTTTTTAGTGATGAGGTATGTGTTGAGGTAGTGAGAAAAACAGCAGTAAACAATTGACATTGTGTCAAAAATATTTTTGTGGAAATAGCAGTGTATGATGAGGTATGAGTTGAGGTAGTGGGGAAAAAAAACCAGCAGTAGACAATTTGCATTGTGTCAAAAATATTTTTTGTGCAAATAGCAGAGTGAGATAAATATTGTGCAAATATTGCAAATAGCAGATCAGGTAGGTGGGTATGAACAAATTAAGATGGTTGTAGATCAGTGTGATTGTGCATGTGTGTGTTTATCAGTTCAGTCCGGATGTTATTTAGTTCGTCTGAGAGATTTGTGTGTGTGTGTGTGTGTGTGTGTGTGTGTGTGTGTGTGTGTGTGTGTGTGTGTTGTGTGTGTGTATGTTTATTAGTCCTGTCCCTTTGTGTTGAATAGTCTGGATGTGAGTGCCCAAATGCTTCGGTACCTTTTTCCAGGTGGCAGGAGGGTGAAGAGGGGTGTGAGGGGTGTGTCTGGTCAGCCACAATGCTGGTAGCATTACAGATGCAGTGTGTGGTGTAAATGTCTTCGATAGAGGGGAGACAGACCCCAATGATCTTTTCAGCTGTCCTCACTATCCACTGTAGGGTCTTGCGGTCCGATATGGTACAATTCCCAAACCAGCCAGTGATGCAGCTGCTCAGGTTGCTCTCAATAGTTCCTCTATAGAAGGTGGTGAGGATTGGTGGTGAAAGCTGTGTCTTTCTCAGCCTTGCAGAGAGCTGGCGTTGAGGGACCAGGTGAGGTTCTCCTCCAGGTGGACACCCAGGAATTTTGTGCTCTTGATCTCCACAGAAGAGCCGTCGATGCTGAGCGGAGAGTGATCACTCCGTGTCCTACTGAAGTTAACAACCATCTCTTTTGTCTTATCATTGTTCAGAAACAGTTTGTTGTCTGTACACCAGTCCCTTCTCTGCACTTCCTCTTTGTACGCTGACTCGTCGTTCTTGCTGATGAGACCCACCACGGTCGTGTCATCAGCGAACTTGATGATATGATTGGAGCTGTGTGTCACTACACAATCATGAGTCAGCAGCATGAACAGCAGGGGACTGGGGGGCCCCAGTGCTTAGTGTGGTGGTGCTGGAGGTTTAGCTCCAGATCCGCACTGCCTGAGGACTTTTGGTCAGAAAGTCCAGGATCCAGTTACAGAGGGAGGTGTTCAGGCCCAACAAGCTCAGCTTCCCGATCAGGTGTTGGGGGATGATTATATTAAATGCTGAACTGAAATCTATGTACAGCATTCTGACGTAAGTGTTTTTCTGGTCAAGATGTGTCAGTGCCAGGTGGAGTGTGATGGAGATGGCGTCGTCCGTCGACCGGTTTGAACGATACGCGAACTGCAGGGAGTCTAGTGAGGGGGGCAGCAGGGTCTTGATGTGTCTCATGACGAGCCGCTCGAAGCACTTCATGATGATGGCTGTGAGTGCAACAGGGCGGTAGTCATTGAGACAGGACACAGAAGACTTCTTCGGCACGGGGACGATGATGGTAGACTTAAAGTATATGGGAACGACTGCACTGCTCAGAGAGATGTTGAAGATGTCTGTCAGAACATCTGCCAGCTGTTCTGCACATTCTCTGAGCATTTTGCCTATGATGTTCTCTGGTCCAGCAGCTTTACATGGGTTGACTCTGCGTGAAGTTTTCCTCACAGCCGTGGTGAGACATTCACCTGGTCGTTCAGAGGAGGGGTGGACTTCCTCGCTGACACATCGTTCTGTATGTCGAACCACGTCAAAGTCCTGTAGTTGGTGATGGCTTGTGTGCCATGTGTGTCACCGCTGTCTCTGAAGTGGTTGTGGATTCTCTGGGCGTGTGCGCGCTTCACCTCTCTGATGGCCCAGGACAGTTTGGCCCTTGCTGTTCTTAGGGCCACCTTGTCCCCTCGCTCTGAAGGCAGATTCTCTGGTTCTCAGAAGTGCACGCACCTCCGCAGTAATCCATGGTTTAGGTTGGGTCGTGAGATGATGTTCTTGGAGACAGTGACATCATCTGTGCACTTGTTGATGTAGCTGGTCACTGATGACGTGTACTCCTCCAGGTCGGTGTAGTCACCATAATTTGCAGCCTCCCTAAACATATTCCAGTCAGTGTTCTCGAAACAGTCCTGAAGAGGAGAGATGGCTCCTGCTAGCCAGGTTTTCACTTGCTTCAGAACTGGTTTTGAACTTGTCGACGAGTGACGAGTGGTCTGTATGCTGGAATTAGCATAACAGAGATGTGGTCTGAGTAGCTGAGGTGGGCTCTGCCCAATATGCGCCGGGGATGTTTGTGTAAACAAGATCCAGCATGTTTTTCCCTCTCGTTGCAAAGTCCACATACTGATGGAATTTAGGAAGCAGTGACTTGAAATTTGCTTGTTCGAAATCTCCAGCAACAATAAACAGTCCATCCGGGTGTGTATTTTGCAGTTTACTGATCTTAGCATACAGTTCCCATAGCGCTTCCTAAGCATTAGCGCTAGGTGGAATGTACAGTCTGATAATGAAAATGGTGGTGAATTCCCGTGGTAAATAAAAAGGTCTGCATCTAACAGTCACAATCTCCAGCAACAATGAGCAAAAGCTAGAAACTAGCACGGAGTTCTTACACCATTTCGTGTTGATGTAAACACACAAGCCGCCGCCGCGAGTCTTACTGCACAGAGCTGCATTTCTGTCGGCACGAAACGAGGCTAGTTCATCTAGTTGGATGCCGGTGTCTAGAACTCTGTCGCTGAGCCATGTCTCCGTGAAAACAAAGACGCAGCAGTCACTAAACTCACTGTGTAGTCTGTTGGAGTCGGATGTAGTCCAGTTTATTTTCCAGGGAGCAGACATTAGATAAGAGGATGGACAGGAGAGCCAGCTGGCTAGGGTTTGTTTTTAGCCTAGCACAGTCTCCCACCCGCTTGCTGCGCTTCCGCTTCCTCGCGCACTGCTTACGATGTCCCCTCCTCTGGCTACCAGCATCAGGCAATGCAGAGGACTGGAGGCCTGGTTCCCGAAGCAACCCATGGAAGCGTAGCTTCTCACGCAGCTCATCTTGAATTAAATTTGCCAGTTTATTGAGTAGTAAAAGTTTCTGGCAGTGGTAAGTACGAACACCGTTTGCGCCGATGTCCCTATACTAGGTAAAATGGACACGCCACAACACGAAGTAAACAAAGTAGCACCATTTTGGATCACTCTCTCCTCTCATTGATGACGGGTGTCTGGTAGTTCCATTCTTGCTTAGTGCTTAGGCCCACCACGACGGTGTCGTCAGCAAACTTGACTGTGGTGGAGTTGGTAGTGGCCACGCCACAGTCGTGACTGTACAATGAGTACAGCAGGGGGCTCAGAACACAACCCTGGGGGGCTCCAGTGCTGAGAGTGAGGGAGGCTGAGACATGTCCGTCCATCCTTACCTGCCTGTGGTCTGCCAGTTAGGAAGTTGGAGATCCACTGGCACAGAGATGAGCTGAGTCCCAGGTGCTCCAGCTTGGTGGTGAGTGAGGAGGGAATTATGGTATTAAATGCTGAGCTGTAGTTGACAAATAGCATTTTAACATAATTCCCCTTTTAGTGACCAGGTGGGTGAGTGCTGTGTGGAGGAGATGAGAGATGGCATCATCTGTAAAGTGGTTTGCAAACTGAAGTGGATCCAGTGTGTCCGGTAGTGAAGAGATGATGAAGTCTCTGACCAGCAACTTAAAGCGCTTCTTCACTACTGAGGTGAGGGCTACAGGTCGATAGTCATTGAGGGAAGCATGATGGGGTTCCTTTGGAACAGGAACAATGATGGACTCTTTGACGCATATGGAGATCATCGACTAAGATAAAGAGAGACTGAATATCTCTGTGAACACAGGTGCTAGTTGGTCTGCACAGGCTCTGAGGACTCGACCTGAGATGCCGTCTGGTCCTGCTGCTTACCTGGTGTTCACTCTCCTGAAGGCTCTCCTCACATCATGCTCGGAGATGATGAACGTGTTTCCGGTGCTGGCAGTGTCTTCCTGTCTGCAACCGTCAGCACCACTAGCATTAGCATCGCTAGCGCCTTTAGCTGCAGCCTCGAAGCAAGCATAGAATGTGTTCAGCTCGTCTGCCAGAGTCATGTCC
Source organism: Clarias macrocephalus (assembly GCA_011419295.1). NCBI lineage: Eukaryota > Metazoa > Chordata > Actinopteri > Siluriformes > Clariidae > Clarias > Clarias macrocephalus. The sequence continues at coordinate 17,296 of JAAGKR010001038.1, forward strand.
CGTTCATCATACCGCGTTGGTGTTCTGTAGTCCGTTATTGTCCTTAGTCCCTGCCACAGGCTCCTAGAGTCACTCTGTTGTAGTTGTGACACTAGTTTCCTCCCATAGCGCTGCTTCGCCTACTTCACCGCTTTCCGCACGTTAAATGACGCAGCCTTGTACGGGTCCATATCCCCCGTCCCAGTGTTGTGTATGGTGCTGTGTGAGTGTCTCATGCAGCTCACATAAGGCAGTGTCCGTGTCTGCTTGAGGCGGGATATAAACGGCGCTGATTATGACTGATGTAAACTCCCGAGGAAGATAAAAAGGACGACAATTGTTGGTCAGTAATTCCAGGGTGGGTGTATAATATAATATAATATAATATAATATAATATAATATAATATAATATAATATATGTAAGAACTATGTCTATTTGTTCAGAATTTATTGTGGCTGTTTTCACACAATCACTAAGTTACATAGACTATACTATACATTGCAGACTTATGACATTGTGAGTTCAGACAGAATGATTATACGTATTATGTGCTCAGGCAGAGTTCTTCCATGTGCCACCTGGTGGGAATTCTGTGAAGTACAACACTTGGATGTAAATTGCAAGGCGCGGACTCCCAGAAGCACGCGGCACTCAGCAGGAAGAATTGCGTTATGCCGCAGAAAAAAACGCTAATTTTTAAATGCCACATCTGTATCTCTGGCATCTGAGGGCAACTTAGCTCGTTAGAAACACATGGTTACTACTTGTCCGTTTTGGTGCTACTTCCTGGGAGGCACCACAAAGCTCTTTGATAAGTTGTTCCATAGACTCTTTATGAGACATGTTACCATATAGTTCTTTATGCACAATGAACAGCTGATCAGAGAGATCAATGCCCCCATGTGCTGGTTGTACGCAGGTGCAGGACATGGAAATGTCTTTGTAGTCAATGTACCTTGTAAGGGTGATGCAGACACCTTCCTAATTATTCTATCCTAATTATTCCTCTATTGTTCAGAGTAAACAGATGTGCAATTAGTGGGTATGAATTCACAATATATACAGAGAGGCCACCAAAAATATTTATGCACACTTTGATACAACATAAATAAACCTCTCTTCTGTAGGTTACATGACAACATCAATGATGGTGATGCAACAAAAAATTTTTAGAGGAAAGATAATACTACACTACTACAAAGATGCAGAGGTGGTGTAGTGCCTGCAAGTGTAGAAACCCAAGCTGCTTGGAAGGGGTTGGGTAGTGGTTATGGGGTGAGCTTGTTGGTTGCCTTAGGGTTTTTCTCTTCGAAATCAGTCCGCCCCACGGGAGATTGGTCCAATCGGATGTGGTTGCATGGCTTAGCCGTTGGAGTTTTATACCTTTTTTAAAGTAATTTTACATGAGCTCTGGTCAGGCTACCAATTTTCTGTGATCACCAATGTTCTTTGAAAAAAGCAAGCTTTCGAATGATATCACACATTCCATATCTTGCACTCACTCCTACTTTCATCTAATAAAAGGGGTTTGTAAATACTGATTAAACCTTTAAGTTATGCAGAATAATCAAACATACACACAGGAATAAAACATACTGAGTAAATATATGTTTATAAGTTTTGCCCTACTGGCACACTTTAAAGATTGTTTAAAATAGTGTCTATGCCTTATGCCTCTTTGTTCATTGAAAGGCATGTGCTTTGGAGGTCAACAAGATACCAGTGGTATGAGTTAGTGAGGGATCCCCCCCACTCAAAGATGTAAAACTGCCTCCTTTGTTTATCGGAATTCCCCATTTACATTGTTGTAGTCGAGGTCAACTGGACTTTTTATGGCTCCAGGTGCAGCGGACTTCCTTTCCCAAGTTTGGTTAAGTTTCCTGCTTCTTCGTGTCACAGATGCTGCTTTGTGTCACAGATCAGATAAGATTATCGGTATGGCGCCATGCAGGCTGGTGAGGGGTTCTGGAATGTGATCGATTGATTGCTCTCTTTGGGGGCCTGCTCAAACCCTATAGTGTTTTGATTTCAGACACAAATGGCTACTAATACTTCATGAAATCATTGTGATAAATAATGTAAATCAGCTGACTTTATCCATTCTAACGCAAAGCATGTTTTTAGACAATTCCTTAATCATGTAGTAATGTTTCATAGATGTTTTTATTAACATCACTCAATGCGGCCATGAATTATGACAATAAAATGCCAACATTGTCAACTGTGTTCATATCTGTCATCTGTGTTACAATTGAGGGGTAACACAGGTGACAGGTAACAGTTGACATTTCGGGTATTTTAGGGTGTAATGCTAACTGCAGGCCTCAGACCATTCACCACATAACCTTTATCAACTCATGTTTTTTATGCACTTTCCCTGTGTGTTAGTATCTATAACATCTAAAGTAAGTTTACAAGAACATGTTGATAACACATATGACGATTAAATAATCATCTTTATGTACACCCAATAATATTAATAAAATATTGAAGAGGTGGAGTAGAAATTTACCACATTGTCTTCAAATGTCCCTCCTAAAGAGGAAATGACATCACATGATGTTGAACATTTGACTTTGGAGCAAGCCATTGCTAATTTACAGGGAATTTTCCAACAGGTAACACAGTTGACAGAGCTTTCTCGGACACACACAAAGTGGATGATTTCATTTGAATAAATGAACAAATTTGTTTTTGAAACACGTTTCTCATTCTTTAATCATTATTTTGAACATTCATGAAAATTGTATACAGAAACATGTTTGTTAGAGTTAATCTGAAGAGCCAAACCCGAAATTTAGAAAAATAACAAATTCCAGCACATAATATGCATTTTTTTTGCTAAATAAATAATGTTATCTATTGACTTTTTGTGTTAAATGAAGAAGAAACATGGTCGAATATAAAACTCATCATTGCAATAATAACTAGTAGTAAAATTGATAAATACAGCCCATGGACATAACATGTACCCCTATTTATAGAATGTGCCTTATACATAGTATGATTGACAGCATCTTGTAGGATATTTGAGTGAAACTTCAAATTTATCTTATAAGTATTTTTTCTTTTGTGCGACCCATCTGAGTGAGAAGTTTGTTTTCAATGGAGAAGTGAGCATTGGAGTTTAAAGATTTCCTTGGGGATGGACGTTTGACAAAATGTTTTGTGATGTAGTGATAAATTCTGACCCAGTTTTCAGAATTTATCTTTTCAGTGAAGCATTTTGAAGAAAAATGTAACAAGGTGATACACTGGATCAGTGGGAGCTCAGGAGCAGCATGTGTAGCTTCAAACCATCATGAAGCAGAATCCAGCTTGAGGTGGACCTTCTCTGGATGCCTCAGGATCCTCGCAGGGTTTGCCTTTCTCCACTGAAGCTGGCACAATCTCCAGATGCCTCGGAGTCCCGAATTTTGTGATCTTAAGGAGCGTGGTGGATTGTAGCGTATCAGAAGACTGGCTAGATATGTGGGAGCTAAATCATTTAGAGCCTTGTACGTAAGTAATGCTAGTTTGTAATTAATTCTAAACTGAACAGGAAGCCAGTCCAGGGATGCTAATATTAAGGTTAAATGATCATATTTTCTTGATCTGGTGAGGACCCTGGCGGCTGCATTTTGGACTAACTGTAGCTTGTTTATTGAGGATGCAGGAAAACCACCTAGTAGTGCATTACAGTAGTCCAGTCTGGAGGTCATGAATGCATGAACTAGCTTTTCTGCATCAGATATAGATAAAATGTTCCTAAGATTGGCAATATTTCCAAGATGGAGGGAGGCTGTGTTTGTAATATAAGAAATATGATTAAAGGACAAGTTGCTGTCTTTCACTGTTGAGCTGGTACTAATAGTACATCCTTCTAAATGCAAGCTGAATTGTGAGAGAACTGTTGTGTACTGGTTTTGGGGCCAATAAGCACTATCTCTGTCTTATCTGAATTTAATAAGAGAAAATTATCGTTCATCCAATCTTTTATATCTTAGACACACTCAGTTAATCTAGACACTTGCTAAGATGTATAACTGGGTATCATCAGAATAACAATGGAAACTAATCCCATGTCTTCTAATGATGTTACCCAAGGGAAGCATGTATATGGAGAACAGCAGAAGTCCTAAAACTGATCCTTGTGGGACCCCATATTTCACTGCCATTACATCGGACAGTTCTCCATTTAGATATACAAAACAGTATCGGTCAGACAGGTAGGATCTAAATCATTTTAATGCCTGTCCCTGAATACCTATTTTTGAGGCTGGTAACTCTAAATGAACGTCTCCTTTGCAGCAGAGGTAAGTTTTGGTTGACCTTCCTGGGAAGGTCTTCATGAGAGCCAGTTTCATCATGGTGCTTCATGGGTTTTGCAAATACACTTGCAAGAATGATTCCAGACAGGCTGGCCTCCGTGTCTTAAAATAACAACTGACTGTTGTTGTTGTTGTTGTTGTTGTTGTTGCTAAATAATTACCTAATTTCATATGTGTAATTTGATAGTTTTGAAATCCCCAGTATTGGTGTAGAATGTAGAATATAAACCACTCTGCAAAAACAAATACATTTGAAAGTGATCCCAAACTTTTGAGTAGTAGCCTGTATTATAGAATTTGAAATACTACAAATATTTCAGTATATTCAAAATATAGATATACAAATATACATTGCTCCTCTTACACGTACAGTCAAATATTTTGGTTTATAATGAAGGGTCCTAGTCATTCAGTACATTCTGGTCATTATATCAATTCAGTTTTACTTTTCTGATGGCGCAGGCATATTCCAGAGTGGTTCTGGAAGCATGAGAAGTAACTTGGTCATTCAGTACATTCAGGTCATTCATTTTTATTACAACTTAACGTTGCTAAGCCTAGACTTGAACAACCTGTAAAATAGCCACTATGCATGATGGATCTGTCGCTTCATACACTTCTCTTCTTGCCATGATGCACCCGTCTATCTGAATTAGGGTCAATCTGAGCTCATCAGACCACATGACCTTTTTCCATTGCTCCAAAGTCCAATATTTATGCTCCCTAGGAAATTTTAGCCTTTTTTTCTCATTAGCCTCACGAATATGTGTTTTTTAGTGGTCACACTGCTGTTTAGTACCAATCTTGTGAGTTCTTATCACATTCTCTGTGTATGGAAATTACTTTCACTATTAAACATAACTATGATTTTTTTTTTTACCATGCACCTTCATGCAAGAGTACTCCATGCAACTCTTTAAGTAATTTCTATTCATAATTTATTTCTGACCACATTTCTTGCACAGAATTGAGGGTTCAGCACTACCCTTTCAAGTTTAAATAATGTGTTGAAGGGTTCTTAACCCTGTATCAGTAATTCAATATCTCCTTAGTAAATAGTAATTTGACTATTAAAATCCCTATTTATTTATTTATTTATTTATTTATTTATTTATTTATTTTTGGCCAGGCATTGTACATTTATAGCTAAAGTTTATATCTTTGACCTCCTGTACTAATTATATGCATCTCTCTGCAGTGACAATCTCCACTAGTTCATTCTTCGATGGATTGTTAGTCACTGGTCTTTACACCTCCACAGCTGTCCAGGCAGTACCCATTGCTTCTCCGGCTTCTCTTGGATTTGGTAAGTTTGTAATTGAAGCTCTGGTTTTATCATGAATTTATATATTGCTATGCTGCCACCTCATTAACTGGAATAAATGGCAACCATTTGAATTAAATTGATCAGTGAGTGAAGAGCGCCTCGTTATATATTTAACTGCAGAGTCAGTGTCTGTCTAACCACAATTTAAATCTGCATTACTATTAGTTATTGCATTGCCCACATATTTACAATATTAAATCAAGAATGTCATCTTGGATGCATTTGTGTTCTCAGAATCTGTCAGTTCCTCATGCTTCCAAAATAAATTTTACACCAATTAAAATGAATAAAATACATTGTTCCTCACTTTAGTACCAATGATAGCACAACATATATGCTTTGTTATTAACAACAACAACAAAAAAAACAAGAAAAAAACTCATTTACAAATAGGCTATTTTAATGTCAAACTTATGAGAAGGTATACTGTAACTTCACACACGTTTACACATTCTACTTAAAGTTATCATTATTTGGCGGCACTGTGGTGTAGTGGCCTTGCACCGCCAGGGTACGGGTTCGATCCCCGGCCAGGCTCGATTCCCGTCTCTGTGTGCATGGAGTTTGCATGTTCTCCCCGTGCTTGGTGGGTTTCCTCTGGGTTCTCCGGTTTCCTCCCACAGTCCAAAGACATGTAGGTTAGGCTAATTGGCGTTCCCAAAATTGCCCGTAGTGTGTGAATGAGTGAGTGTATGTGTGTGTGTCTGTGCCTTGCGATGGATTGGCACCCTGTCCAGGGTGTACCCTGCCATGTGCCCGAAGTCTCCTGGGATAGGCTCCAGGCCCCCCGTGAACCTGAATACAGGATTAAGCGGTATAGATGATGAGTGAGTGAGTGAATGAGTTATCATTATTTCTTTGTTATGTAATAACAGTAGTTTATCTTTCAACATGTATTAACATCTCCTATTTTGCAGCTCTGTTTTTCAAATAAAAATTTATTGGCAGGTATATTTTATATTATTCATTATTAACCATTATTTGTTTAAACTGTTACCGCCAGAACGGCGATATAGACAAATCAGATCATGGACAAACAGGTTAACAAATGTTTTTATTAAACAGCCATTACTGCACTAAATAACACTGTTACATGGAAATGTGTAATAAGTTAGAATATGGGATTGAATAAATGAATATGTTTAGAAATAGGTTGTTTTTTAATGTATTTTTGTTATTATTGCTGAATGTTGAAGGCAAGGATGATTGCTGCACCTTGACTATTGATACTTTAAAGATTTCGTTGTATAGGTAATGTTACAATGACAATAAACCCTATCTATCTAATGTTTAAAACTTCAGAAAAGCGAGGTAACTGCAGTGTCATTTGTGTGTGTGTGTGTGTGTGTGTGTGTGTGTGTGTGTGTGTGTGTGTGTGTGTGTGTGTGTGTGAGAGAGAGAGAGAGAGAGAGAGAGAGAGAGAGAAA
>JAAGKR010001038.1:24360-54139 GCA_011419295.1 Clarias macrocephalus
CCTAGCAGATCTTCTACCATGAAGGCCTGATTCACACAGTCTCCTCTTAACAGTTGTTCTAGAGACGTGTCTGCTGCTAGAACTCTGTGTGCCATTGACCTGCTCTCTGATCTGAGCTGCTGTTAACCTGCGATTTCTGAGGCTGGTGACTCGGATGAACTTATCCTCCGCAGCAGAGGCGACTCTCGGTCTTCCTTTCCTGGGCCGGTCCGCATGTGAGCCGGTTTCTTTGTAGCGCTTGATGCTTTTTGTGACTGCACTTGGGGACACTTTCAAAGTTTTCCCAATTTTTCCGACTGACTGACCTTCATTTCTTAAAGTAATGATGCCACTCGCTTTTTTTTTCACTTAGCTGCTTTTTTCTTGCCATAATACAAATTCAACCTCTTTGAATGAGAAGGGGTGTCCAAACTTTTGCTCTGTACTGTATACTGTATATAGAAACATTTCTACTACAGATAATACGGTGCCCAAGACTGTTGCACGGTACTGTACATGATTTAGCACATTATTACTTCTGCATGTCTATTCCTTCCGTTTTAGTAGCACCTTACTTGTTTTGAGACCTTTGGCACACTTTGAAAAGTTTCCCCCCACCCCTCAGATGTATTGTCTGGTTGAATCCCACAGACCACACACACACACACACACACACACACACACACACACACACACACACACACACACACACACACACAAAGCGAGTAAATTCTGCTACTGTGTTGCTTTGCTTCTGAATCATCTCCCCGTGCTGCACTTAGATCTGATAAAGCGCGCTCAGGTTTTCTTCCACCCCCTCCTTTACACTTAAACTCATTACAGTTTCGTATCAGAGTTCCGCTTCCTCTATGCGCTTTGGAGTCCTGAATTCTTTTACTTTTTAGCAACACGTTGTGTTTAACTCACGAAGCGGACCTACGGTATAAATTCTCCTCCTGTTGTCTTTTTAAAAAAAATTTTTTTTACAAATGTTAATTGGCCTCCTGTAGCGCGTAGCATGTGTTACACTCTCGGGCCAGAGATACGGCGCTCAGCCAAGGACAGAGACAAGGTGGTAATTAAGACGAAACCTGAGATCCTTGCATTTGTATCCGTGCACCGTTCTCACGCCGGGATGCAATTAGGATGACTTCCTCAGAAGAAAGATCGCCTTTGATCCGACGTGTGAAAGCGTCTAATGTGACGGAAGTTTCCATACGATAGGTTGCGAGACATTGTGAGTCAGATCTATAGGCTACTGTATTCGAATTCAGGATGCTGTCATCTTTGCAGCAAAACCACATCTTGGAGGAAACGCTGTGAAATGACGCAACCGCTGGGGAAAAAATAAAAAAAGTCAAAGACAAGTCAAAACAGAACAGATCAAATATCAGTTGAAAGAAATAAAGTTCTGAAATCGCTGCATGTCTGTCGTTGTTAATTAAGGACATTATTGATTGTGGTTCTTGATTGTTTGGTCACATGACCTTAACATACCGCTTATCCTTTGTAAGCTCACAGCTCCTGGAGCCTATTCCAAGCATCTTAAAGCGGAAGGCAGGGGAAGGTCACTCCGAATCAGGTGCCAATAAGATTCCAACCCTCAGCCATTAAGTCTTTCCGTGGCGACGAACGTAACACACGCAATCCAAACTTCCGCTATGAACTCAATAACTTTTCAATTCGATTCCAGTTTCCAATTACTCCATCCAATCCATTCTTCCCCATGGGAACGGAATAATGGGATCTTGGACATCGTTTCCGATGGGGTTTAATGTATATTCCATGGAATCGTTTCTCCTGGTCATTTTTTGTCGAAGTGAAATGCAGCATAATCTTTCCGGACGTGTGTAGGTGCAGCCCACAAAAATGCCCGATAAAGCTGACTTGGATAGGATTGAAATCCCGAAGGAGCTAAGAAAGCAATCAGTGCACTGAAACTATCGGCAGGCGGCAACGGCTCACGGATGAATATATAACTCGGTTTGTGCCGTTACTGTACACCACCCACAAATAGTAGCGGTAAACTTTTGCAATAGAAATAAAATTGTCCCTTTTTTTTTTTTTTTTAAGCTCAGCTCACTTGCTGCTTTTGCCTCAGCCTTGACACAGCCAGCAACACACTTCACAATTCATTTTACCGAAAGACTGGTAAAAATAGGAATTAATGTAAATGCATATAGTCTGTTCCAGCCACCCAAAAAAAAATTATTCCCAATATTACCAATTTCCAACACTGTAATTATAGTTATGCATATAAAAACAATCCAAGCATTTAGAAAAGACATGCAAATGAAGTAAAATATGAAATAAACAGACATTAAACCTCACTTAACCTTAATTTATGATTCCTCTTGGCACCGGCTGCTTTAAATTAAACGGAAAACGGCTCCCTTCTGTTTATATACGGTATATACTGTATATAGAAAATTTGCAATGCGGTGCAAGGTACCTCTGAATATGATGGGTGTTCAAGTCAAACCGGGATTTGTGCTGAAATCTCTTACGACTGAAGGTGCTAAAGTGATTGACATTTCCAGGAGACTCTTCGCCGCAGTAAAGCCTTTGACTGATGCGGATATTTTAAAGAAGGCCGTACATCCGTAAAATGACGGTTCCGAGCAACGTGCGGTCGCTCCTGTGAACCATCAGCGAGTGGAACGCCCGAGCCTTGAAAATCGACAGGTAACTTGTCGCAAACGTGCGGAAGATACACATCTTTCTGTGTCAACTGTACACACACTCACAATTGACTTGAACGCTACAGGGAGCTCGACTGGAAGTTCTCGCCACACCGCCTGTGCAGTCCTGATCTCGCTCCAAGCCATTTCCACATTCTTGTAAAATCCATTGAAGGAGTTCCTGGGAGGCCGGTGTTTCCGGCGTACTGAGAAAACTTTCTTTCTTGATGGTATCCAAGTAAAAAGTTGTAGGTTAGTCATTATAACTCTGGTTTGTCCCCGAACACCTTTTCTTGCAGATGGAGTGCAACCTACAGTAAACGTACAATAAATAGAATGTACAATAAATCCAGCATCATCCGCTACAGAATATCTGGGTTTCACAGCAATCAAATAAATGCGCGCGGCATCCTGTGCCTCTCGAGAACGTGATTAATGGTGGAGATGCTCTTGGCCAGCATAGCTGCGCCTTTTTCCCCGCGACCAACCAACCTTCGATAATTTAAAGAAGTGGAACCGGGTGTGCTCCTGCTCGGAATGAAAACCTGCAGCCAGACTTTCCTCTGCTCTAATGCATGGAATTGGATTTCTTTGGGGCATCGAGGCCCTCTCCGGGAGATTCTTTCCGCTCCTGTTTCTGCAATTCTGAGAACTAAATGTCCTGCAAGTTTTATATTTCTACACACTTTGCCTGTACTCGATCATAATCATTCCACTTACATTGAGCCATCTCAGGCTGGGGTTTTCTCCCTCTTTTTCATTTCTCTCACACAATAGGGAATGATATTAGCTATCAGAACCACTTTTATTTTATTTGAAATATGCTGTTTTCCTCTTCTTATATCTTATATCGTCCTTTACCTTAGGCTCTACCTTCATTTTATATACATATATATATATATATTTTTTTTTCCTGCTGTACCAAACACTTCTGTGACCTTTTCTATCAGAGAACTGAGTTTCTTTCCGCGCTAAATTCCTGCTGCACATTTCAGAAATCAGTCTCGCTACTCTCGGTGGACCCGACACATTTCTCACTGGTATACAGACACATTATAAATCTTCGTGTAATGCGAGTACGATGAAACACGGCCCTGAAACCGTGAGCTATTTCTTTCTTCAGAATAAAATATGTACGTCGATATGTCAGTTATCATATAGATTCATACATGAAACCTTTTTTCACCGTTTGCACTAGACACTAATTGTGAAAGTAAATGAACACATCTGTAAATACAAGTATAAATACATCTGTGGTTCTGACGTGGCATTTACGATTTTTTTATTTATTTATAAAAAAAAAAAAATAATAATAATAATTTACGACATCAAAGCTACAGTACGATTGTCTGCTGCTCCAGATATAAGCACAAATAATGCTCGAATCAAGCCACCTTTCTGTATATGACGCTTTTAAGAGACAATAAGTCTCAGCTAAAGTGCTGCGCGTTGTCTCGGCTAAATTCGAGCAACGAAATAAAAGAGAATTAAGATGTGATGTGTCATATTATATCATGTCCTTGCATCGCCGAGGTCGAGGGTTTGATTCCCACCTTGAGTCTGTGTGCATGTTCTCCCCGTGCTAGGCGGGTTTCCTCCAGGTTCTCCGGTTTCAGCGAGTGTGTGCTTTAAGAAGCTCCATTTCGATCCCAGGTTTATTGCTGCATCATGCCTTGATGACTGAACTACGGCCAGTACGAGTTTGCTTACAGTCGCATTAGAATATGTAAACGAGGATTCCGTGACACAGAGGAGAAAGAGGAGATCCTCAGCCTCGTTTTGATACCAGAATATTTCACTGCTGCTGATAAAAATAGCTTCGCCAGGAGCGCGGGTTTCATTTTTCATTCAATCATTCGTATTCCTACAGTATAGCGCTTATCCTGTACAGGGCCTGGAGCCGGTCCCAGGAGACTCTGGGCACGAGACACCCTGGACAGGGTAGACACACACACACATACTACAGGCAAATTAAGGAACACCAATTAACCTTATCTGCATGTCTTTGGACTGTCGGAGGAAACCCACCAAGCATGGGGAGAACATGCAAACTCAAAGCTCACAGACCCCAAGGTGGGAATCAAACCCTTGACCCTCTGGAGGTTCAAGGCCACAGCGCTAACCACTACGCCACCGTGCGTGTTAATGTGTTCATTAAAGTGCTTTAAATCAATGTTCAGTTGAAAATTACGTTGAAGGATCAGAAAGACGAGATCGAAATAAGCGAAATGTAACAAGTTTCACGTTATTACAGAAAAACTAACCTGTGAAACTTAATACCTGACTTTATATGACGGGTCTCAAATGAGACGGGATGCTAAGTGTAATGCCGAAGCTGTTACTTAAATGAGAATTGAAAAGAAATTAAAGAAAAGCTAAAACCACAGATAAAAGACCTTCAAATACCTGCGAGAACAAACGAACAATTTCGGTCTTTAACTCATTTTGGGAAATAATTTTCCACTGGGATACAAGGTTGTCCAAAGACGAAACGTTTCATTTGAAATCCGCCGCATAATCCGTCTTTTAGAGGCTTTAAAACCCCGTATTTTTAGGCGAACCATGACACGGAGCGGTCTTATTGAACGGTGTGTTTTTTTTTAACGATGGGGTTTTTAAACGTCCAATGCTACTGTGTGTTTCGTCCGTTCCTTGTTCATTTTTGAATATATACAGTATTTGTGGTCAATGACGTCAGCGCACACACACACGCACACACACAGTGACAGCCAATAGACCGAAAGACAACATTATTGTTCAAATTTCTTTTTTTCGCTTATGGTTTTGGCGTCGGCGTTTCATTTCGCTGACAATTCTCATAATAATATAAAGTGTATATACTTTTCAGAAACGTCCCAAAACGCGGCTGCTTTCCTGAAGAAGAACTAAAATTTACTCGAGATTTATTCGTTTGGAGGCCGTGCGCCTGGGCAAGGGCCGTGTCCTCGGCAGTGTGGAAGCCGTGGTGAAAAACTGCTAAACATTTGATGCCTTGGCACTTTGAGTGAGTGTTAGTCTAACACGTGATTAAAGTGTGAGCTGAAAATGTCCTCACAGTTTGCTTTTTGCGCTTATACCCTGCGGACGGCGTGTGAACGTCAGCTTCTGAGCCCAAGAGTCCAGAGGTTGTGAGTAGAGAGAGCACATCCATGTGTGTGAATGATATACAGTACAGAGCAAAAGTTTGGACACCCCTTCTCATTCAAAGAGGTTGAATTTGTATTATGGCAAGAAAAAAGCAGCTAAGTGAAGAAAAACGAGTGGCATCATTACTTTAAGAAATGAAGGTCAGTCAGTCGGAAAAATTGGGAAAACTTTGAAAGTGTCCCCAAGTGCAGTCACAAAAAGCATCAAGTGCTACATAGAAACTGGCTAACATGCGGACCGGCCCAGGAAAGGAAGACCGAGAGTCGCCTCTGCTGCGGAGGATAAGTTCATCCGAGTCACCAGCCTCAGAAATCGCAGGTTAACAGCAGCTCAGATCAGAGAGCAGGTCAATGCCACACAGAGTTCTAGCAGCAGACACGTCTCTAGAACAACTGTTAAGAGGAGACTGTGTGAATCAGGCCTTCATGGTAGAAGATCTGCTAGGAAACCACTGCTAAGGACAGGCAACAAGCAGAAGAGACGCGTTTGGGCTAAAGAACACAAGAAAGAACACAAGAAAGGAAACTCGCAGAATGAGAAGGGGTGTCCAAACTTTTGGTCTGAACTGTATATATACAGTACATATACTTGTTCAAAGAACTCAGTGTTAGGTTTCTTGTACGCCGTGTGGTGGGCTCGGGTTTGATTCCCAGCAAATGTCAAAACCTCACGACAACAGCAAAATATACTTGTTCGTGTCAAACCGGGACTTTTGATTGTACAGAATAACAGAACACAGTTCTTAGAGTAAAATCTCCCTTTATTCCTCTATATAATCTTCTGATACACTAATGCACTCATCCCAGTGTTTCACTAGTGCTTGGACACCATCCAGGTCACAAGGTCACTAATTTCATTTCCTGCTTCACGCCTGAAACGTCGGCCTCCCAGGAACTCCATTAATTGCCCAAACATGTGGAAACGGCTCGGAGTGAGGTCAGGACTGGTGTTGGTGAAAGATTGTGCGTGCAGTTCCCAAGATGTTTAAGGATCACGCGTTCCACTCGCTGAATGTTCACGACCGCAGTGGGTTCCGAGCAACCTCGGCATTCACGGACATTCACGGCCTTCTATAAAAAAACGTTTTGCGCCGTTCAAACCAACTTAAAGTCTTCTGTAAACATCAACCAGCTTAAAAAATTAATTAGAAATTACAATTTAACAAATAAAAGGAGCTAATAGTTAGTAGCGCTGAGGAATACCAGGCCACGCCTCTTTCACTTAGAGTGTTACTAGAGCAGTCATACTCCTTTTCCTGGGACTGATTGTGTGTGTGTGTGTGTGTGTGTGTGTGTGTGTGTGTGTGTGTGTGTGTGTGTGTGTGTGTGTTTCTAATTGTAGGGTTGTCTGTCTAATTTTAAACTACTCTCATACAGTGACAAGGGTAGTGTTGTGAGTCTAACTTGTAGCTGTGTGTGTGTGTGTGTGTGTGTGTGTGTGTGTGTGTGTGTGTGTGTGTGTGTGTGTGTGTGTGTGTGTGTGTGTGTGTGTGTGTGCGCGTTTGGGGACGTCATATTTTTAGGCACCCTAAGAGTAGGAACGATGGACAGATTAATAGATTGGAGGTTAAGCTTAGACTGAGATTAATTAAGTGGATTAACAAGGGGAGGTCTTTACAAGGGTAGTAAGATAAACATGTGTGTGTGTGTGTGTGTGTGTGTGTGTGTGGTTCAGTATATGCTTTGTGAGTGTGTGGTTAGAGCCCTATGATTAACGCTGCATAATTCTGGCACTAGACCATCTATTGAAAAGACAAGACCATGACTGATGTGCTGTGTGTTTTGTGTGTGTGTGTGAGTGTGTGTGTGTGTGTGTGTGTGTGTGTGTGTGTGTGTGTGTGTGTGTGTGAGAGAGAGAGAGAGAGAGAGAGAGAGAGAGAGAAATTAATTAAGAGAGCTGCTTCTGAAATCACTATTTCATCATTTTAATCTTCCCTTACTTAATTTTACAGCTAAAATGACCACTTTATTATTTTACACAGATTGTTAGATGCATCACAAATGTAGGTAGTTATTACATGGAATGTTGTCACAATAATGTTTGACACAGCAAACATGCATGGACATATTTTTGTTGTACTTTACATAAGTTGCTTGACAACTATTCCATATAGTATTTTATAGATTAAATTCCATATAGTTATTTATTTTCAGGAAATAAATTTTATTGAGAATTAAATTGAAAGATCTCAACCCACACCTGGGGGTGCTGGGGTAGGCTGTGTGCACACAAAACTATAGCGCACCATTCACTAGCATTCAGCACAATATTTCGATCAACGGCTTTATTCTCTGTTGAGTATCTATTTATACTCTCTCTTTCTCTGATCTCTAAAACCAGATTTAATGGATTACAAAGGCCATTTCTCATGTGTTTTTTATGCGCTTCTCACCTTTCATTCATGGTAGTTGTGAAGTTATTAAACCAGTTTCGCTGATGGCGAATTAGGGGTTTTAAGAAGAATTAACAAGGCTGAGCTGACGTCGCTCTTAAAATTTATTTCCCCAGCGAAACATCAAATAAATAAAAATACAAATGTTTTAGGTTAATCTAATGACCCCAAAAATACGGTCATCTCAAAGCTTTTATTTTTGTATTGCTCATAAGATTTTTATCTTTTGTGGCATTAGACTCTTTTTCACTGTGTCCACAGTGTGTGGGTCATAAATGCAGTTTTTAGTTACATTCCGGTCAGTGGCAGGCCGGTCAATACGGGGCGCAGGGGCAATATTCCGCTGTATTTCTTAATATAATTAATTTGCACTTTTAAAAAATCTAAACTGTATTACGTTCATTTGTATTCGTGTATGCGGGGCGCCGGACAAACGAGTGTCTATGTAGGCACGTACATTTTTGAAAAGCATGTGACTTGAGGCTGAGCTCTGATTGGATTTTTTCAAATCATTCTTCGGGCGCAGCACTGTGCGCCCTGAACCCTCCCACTTTTGTTCTTAGCGAATCAATATTGTTTTTAAATATTTGGACTCATGTGATTGGACCATTCTCAACGAGTCTTTTCCAGCACTTCTTACGGCAAGCGGAGCTGGCTGATTAGATGCGATGTCCATGCCTTTATTTTATGCTAGTAGTAATGATGCTGATCACCTGATAAATGGCTATTTACAGGCGAGTATTTAAAGTTTAATTTTAATTTTGTTTGCGCCCCCCCCCCAAAAAAAAATTTTTGCACCAGCCGCCACTGATTCCAGTGTGTCCACCCTCTTCTGTAAGTATCTCAAACCAGATTTAATGGCAGCAATTAGATCAGACTTTGTAAATTAAGGATGTCTTGAAACATAATGCAATAACTTTATTTTTATTTGCCAGAGTTTGGTAGCAGTGGATTAGTCAATTAAATAAATAAATACATAAATAAACTATGTTGTCAGGGATAACCCCTAGAGAGCGCCTTGCGCCCAAAGACTTTTGTTGTTTATTTTGTGTTTTGTTATTTTTGAACTTCATTTCCCAGAATGCACCTCGGTCAGATGATGAGGTCTCTCACCTGAACCAAGGTGACTGGTTAATTAGTGTGGCTGTAAGAAGCCAGGATTTTCAATTAACTTTGTCTTGCATCTGTTTGGTTAAACTGCTGTTCTGTTGGATTATACTTGTGTTATGCTAGTTTAGTCTGTTAGTTCGTTTCATGTCCGTTCAGTTCATAGTTCTTTGATTAGTTGGTATGAACTCTTGTTTAGTTTGTTTTCACGATAAGTCTGTTTGTTTATGTTTTATTTCTTTATTATTAAAAACATCTTTCAAAAGTCTTTACCGCTGCGTTTATGCCTCGCCTACACCACCTCTACAAACGTGACAGAATGCAACACCTGTACAGAGGCATAGCGGAGGAGCCTCCCCTGGAGATTCTTGTGGGGGGGGGTGGCTGTGACAATGACGCCGTGGTAAGCAGACGTTGTGGGGAGTCGGCTTGCCATCCGGCGTAACTCCATGGAGTGCGCAGGAGCGAGAGAAGCGAAATCCTGCGTAGCGCCCGCAGCCGAGCTGGGAAGGCTACTGGCTCGTGTTTCGCCACATGCCATTCAAAAATGGCACCGCTTGGGGATTATGCAAGGCCCCGCACCGCCCATAAGGTACGGGCCAGGAGTGTGTGGCGGTGACCAGGGTGAAGAGGAACCCCAGACTGAGTGTCATTGGAGGGCGGAGTGCGAGGAGTATCGGCGGCAGGTAGTATTCCCCCAGCAAAAAAATGATAGCTATAGGTTTTGTGCTGAAGAAAATAGTAAGCGCATACAAGACCTGCGGGAGCAGGTGGAACTGCTCCAGGGACTGTTCGCCCAGCTTAGCCTCAGTGGAGGCCCAGCCCTGCCAGCTAGCCTCAGTGGAGGCCCCAGTTAACCCAGAGAGCTTGGCACTACTTGAACCACTGCTCGCCCCTCCGCCTGGCTTCGAGGACGGCTTCAGACTTCTCCCTCCCGTGGCGGCAGGTCAGCTCCGACACTCTGCTCTGGCGGGTCAGCTCCGACGCCCCAGTGCTCGCTCCGCCGCCCAGCTTTGGGGCCCTCATTTCAGAGCTAGCTCCGCCGCCCTGCCCCGACGACAGCGAGCCAGCTCCTCTGCCGCCCTCCGAGGTCTCTCACTTGAACCAAGGTGTCAATTTAGTTCAGTTCATAGTTCTTTGATTAGTTGGTATAGATAGATTTCATGATAAGTCTGTTTGTTTTATTTCTTTATTATTAAAAACCTCTTTCAAAAGTCTTTACCTCTGCGTTTATGCCTCGCCTACACCACCTCTACAAACGTGACATACTGTAGTTATTGTATTATGTCAAGACCTTCTTAATTTACCTTTAGTACCTAATGTTTTGTCCCAATTATATGTCCACAAATATTTTGACAACATACACTTATCAGCCATAACATTAACATTGGTTATCAATTATCCCCCTGTAAACTAAAGTAAATTATGGATGTCTTGAAAATAATGCAATAACTAGTTTTATTTATTTATTTATATGTCACTCACTTTCACATTGCAAAAGGCAGCATTTATTTAAGTTAAGTTAAAACTTTGTCACATACCTTACTGCAAAGTGAATTTCTTTCTTCACATATCCAAGCGTAACTGGAGTCAAAGCGGAGGGACAGCCATGATACAGCGCCCTTGAAGCAGATAGAGTTAAGGGCCTTGCTCAAGCACCCAACAATGGCAACCTGGTGGAGCAGGGGCTCAAACCCCCGAATTTCTCATCAGTAACTTGGTGCCTTAACTCTCTGAGCTACCATTTACCGTTTTTTGATGTTGTTGTTTAAATAGTTCTGACAGTGAAAATGATCAGCCACCTGTCCCCAGAAAAAGCAAAGGGGAAACAAGCAGGCAAGATGCAGACAATGTCATGGAAAACAGACTGATGATGACACGGTTCCACTCTGCGATTCCTGCAGACTGATGACGACACGATTCCACTCTGCGATTCCTGCCCGCACGGGAACCTGGACCACACCTGCCTTCTCCCATAAGTCTATTCAAACAGTTTTTTTTTTCAGAGAACTCTGTGCCATAACACTAATGCTCAGGCTGCCAAGGCAACTGCTACGGGACGCAAATATAAATGGACAGATGCCAGCATCACTGAGATGTACTGCTACATTGGAATCGTATTTTACATGGCCAGGGTGAAGTTGTCGTCCATCACAGACTACTGGAGACAGAACAGTATTTTGACAGCACCTTTTCCAGCTACCATCAAGGGACAGATACCGGACGATTTCTTGGAATGTTTACATGAGTCACCAATATGAAGACAAGTAGAATGAAGAGGGGTACATCCGAACATGATCGTCTGTTCAGGGTTAGACCTGTGTCATACTTGCAAAGCTATCTATCATCCTAAAAGAAATTTAGCTGTGGAGGAGAGAATGGTGGCCTGCAAAGCACACACAGGAATGACACAGTACATGAAAGCCAAGCCAACTAGGTGGGGCTTCACGTTGTTTGTCCTTGCTGATTCTTCAAATGGATACACTATGGACTTTTCTATGTGCACAGGAAAGAACAACTTTCCCACAGGCCATATGATGCTGTGACGTCTCTCTTGGACTGTAAAGTTTTAGGTTCAGGGTACCATGTATACATAGACAATTTCTACACAAGTCTAAAGCTCCTAAAAGACTTGCTTACCATGAAGTTTAGTGCATGTGGGATTTACAGAGACAACAGGAAGGACTTCCCTCAGAATGCAGATAATTCACTATCTAAAAGGTCTGCCAGGGGATCCGTCAGGTGGATTTGAGATGGACCTTTTGTATTTGTAAAGTGGATGGACATGAAACACGAAAAGTATCTGTCTGTTCTACCATCCATTCTGCTTATACAGGAGACACTGTGCTGAGGAGGGTGAAATTACATGGTACATGGACTACAAATACATTTCCATGTCCTGCAGCTGTGACTGCGTACAATCAGCACATGGCGTTGACCTGTCTGATCAGCTGTTACAGTACTACACCGCACAGCACAAAACAATGAAGTGGTACAGGAAGATTTTTCTACACTTCTTGGACATTGCTGCCACCAATGCTTTCATTGTCCATAAGGCAACCTGTCCCATAAAGAGTTTATGGAACAACTTATCAAAGAGCTTTGTGATGTCTCACAGGAAGTAGCATCAAAACGAACTCTGAGAAGTACTGACCATGTACCAGTTCCAGTAGCTGAGTTGACCTCAGACGGCAGATATGTTGCCACTGCTGGACGCAGATTATGTGTGCATTGCAACGCATTGCATGGAAAGTGGCAAAAATATCTTGGAGATGCCAGGCATGCAATGTCCCCAGTGTCTTCATTTGAACAGGAACTGCTTTCAAGAGTGGCACAGGGATGTGTGACTGTAGACACCATACACCCATTTTATCTTGCACTGTTTCTGTTTGCACCATTTTGCTTTGAATGTCTGTTTCAGTTTTTTATTTATTTATTTATTTTTTTATTTATTTATTTTTTATATTTTTTATTTTTTATCTTAGGACACTTTTTCAATTTTTATTTTGCTATGTTCCCGTTGCAGTTTTACCCCGAATGTCTGTTTTTGCAGGGTTTTTTGTATCATATACTGCTTTTGTTTGCCTCATTTTACCCTGAATGTCTGTTTTTCTCACAAGTGAATCTTTATTTATTCTATATAAACTACAAACAAAGAAATATGTTTTTGTCCTCAAATTTTTTTTTCTAGCACTTCCCTCTGTCACATACCTGAGTGAAAGGGGTAATTATGCAACTCATTATTCAAGTCTTTGTCTTCTCTGGTGTGAATTACAGCATTATTCATGATCATTCACGCCTCCGCGCATACAGCTTTTCTAAACAAAAAGTATCCTAGAAAATGTAAATGAATATATTTTCTGTGAATGAGTGATCAAGATGATTATTACATCACTTTGAAGTAAAAACTCTAGACTACAAGATCCAGGTAACAAAAGTCTTATAAACAAATGTTATGAATGTGTTTTGTGAACTTATTTCAGTGATATATTTTTTTGTTGTTTTCAATAATCATGCATACATGTTATTTTCTCCAAAATACGAACTTGTACATACATGCTGCTCACATATTACTGTAGTCCAGTTTGTACTGAATACAGTGTAATTTAGACATTTGTATGTTTATAAGTAACTGAAAAATATACAAATGTCAGGACATGTCAGAACTTCTTCAGGGCCCCCAAACACCATCAGACTCCTAATGGTTTTAACTTCACTGTGTTCTATATAAACCCCATCAGGTGAGCACAAAGTGAAAGTCCCAATTTACATAATGCATCTCTCCCTAATAATTTAATAGGAGTTTGTTCAGACACCAAGATGTTACACTTTTGTGTAAAAATCCTACCGTCTTTGCAAATTTACCAGACAAGGGGAGGTGTGAGGCATAATGTGGACTTACACATATTTAAGTGGCTCCAGTTCATCATCATATGAGTAGATTTTCCCTCTACTTTAACCTGCAGCATAGGTTCTTGATCAGCATAGGAGTGTGGCCCCCAGGGATATAAGTCCCACTTCTCTCTCTCTCTGACTCTCCCCCACCCACACACACACACTTGCTGCAGCGAGCCATACACACAAACAAAGATTCTCAAAAGCAAGACACAAAACAAACACAGCAGTAACCCCAGGGCTGGGGATCAAACATAAACACCACAGAAAGAAAAGCAGAAACAAGAAAGGGCTCTTTTGGAAAAAAAAACTTTATGAACAACTACATACTATACTACTACTCTCGAGAGCCTTGCTCTCACAAGTTTTTCTTTTAACTAATTACATCACGGTGACACAACATGACAGCGCATTTACCGATCAACACTCCTCAACGGAGATTTACCATACCCCTTCTCCGCCGTTACTTATTTTTACTTTTACTTATTTTTGTCCAGCTGGAGCAGCCCTCATGAGGCCTAGAACTGTCTTGAGCATCCCTTAAGTGAGCCACTCAAAACAAATATTCTAATGGCATAATGCTGCCTTATCTTTTTCTTGCCGGCACCGGTTCGAGTGGGTTGCTTCCAAAAGCCAGATACAGCCCAGCCCTCCAGGCTCCTTTCCAGTCCCATCTGGGGTGCCAATTATGCTGTGGCTAGTTCTGGGATGATTACCCAAAGACGCAAAGACTATTCCGGAGACCAGGGATGTTGAGGCCAATAGACTTTATTTTTTCCAGAATATAGTCAAGCAGTTTCTCTGCAGAGGAAAAGCTCTCGTCTTCTATGATGCATGCCTATACACGTTTACATGGCACTTCTTCAATATTCTCTTCTCAACAACACAATACTTTCATACATGTGTTCTGTTTCTAACAAGATACAATGCTTCAATACATAGGTTTACTCATTACCACAAAACACAATGCTCCGATACATGTTCATCTTATGGCTGAAGGAAACATCACTCACTTAATTGGATAGCTTGTCCATGCGATCCCATCCTACAGCGGGAAGCATCTGCTCTGTAAAGTTACACTGAGGCCTTAGTGGCCCAGCACAGTTTTAAGTAATCAGTCTCTTTACTGGGTACTATGAAAAATTTTGCACTATATTGTTCCCTACATATATAATATAGCAGATTAAACATAATCTGTTTAGGTACACAATTCGTGAATAATATTTTGTGGTTAAATCACTGCAGAAATAGTAAACATTTATTTTAGTAGCAGCATAGTTAGAAGAGAGTTTTGTGCAAATAATCATAATAAGAGTAGAAGTTAGGCACAAAATGATACAAAATGAAAGTCAAGTCAAGTCAAGTAGGCTTTATTGTCACTTCAACCATATATAGTTAGTACACAGTGAAACGAAAACAACGTTCCACCAGGACCAAGGTGCTACATGCAACATAAATTTACAATATATGTTAACAGAAAAACTAACTAGCTAACTAAGAGGCCTAGTTAGCTGGCTAGCAGAGACAAGCCAGATTGACCTGACAACATAAATTAACAACATAAATTAACAAAAACTACCTATCTACATTTTTTTAATACCAACAACATAAAGTGCACATGCAAGGCCTTCCAGTCAGAAAGTCCAGGATCCTGTTACAGAAGGAGGTGTTCAGGCCCAACAGGCTCAGCTTCCCGATCAGTTGGTTAGGGATGATAGTGTTGAATGCTGAGCTGAAATCTATGTACAGCATTCGAACGTATGTGTCCTTATTGTCCAAGTGTGTGAGGGCAAGATGGAGTGTAGTGGAGATGGCGTTGTCCGTTGAACGGTTAGGACGGTACGCAAACTGCAGTGGGTCCAGTGAGGGGGGCAGCAGAGTCTTGATGTGTCTCATGACAAGCCGCTCGAAGCACTTCATGATGGTGGGTGCAAGTGCAACAGGGCAGTAGTCATTGAGACGGGGCACAGAAGACTTCTTCGGCACAGGAACGATGGTGGTGGCCTTGAAGCATGTGGGAACGACGGCGCTGCTCAGAGAGATGTTGAAGATGTCGGTGAGAACATCTGCCAGATGTTCTGCACATTCTCTGAGCCCTCTGCCAGGGATATTGTCTGGGCCAGCAGCTTTACGTGGGTTGACTCTGCGTAGAGCTTTTCTCACATCAGATGTAGTGAGCCATAGCACCTGGTCGTTCGGAGGAGGAGTGGTCTTCCTTGCCATCACATCATTCTGCCTGTCGAACTGAGCGTAGAAGTTGTTCAGTTCATCTGGAAGAGAGCCATCACCATCACAGGCATCACTGTCCTGTAGTGGGTGATGGCTTGTAAGCCCTGCCACATGCGCTGTGCGTCACCGCTGTCCCTGAAGGGTTTGTGGATGCTCTGGGCATGTGCGCGCTTCGCCTCTCTGATGGCCCGGGAAAGTTTGTCCCTTGCTCTTCTAAGGGCCACCTTGTCCCCCGCTCTGAAGGCAGAGTCTCGGGTCCTCAGAAGTGCATGCACTTCCGCAGTAATCCACGGTTTCTGGTTGGGCCATGAAATGATGCTCTTGGAGATAGTAACGTCATCGGTGCACTTGTTGTTGTAGCTGGTCATTAATAACGTGTACTCCTCCAAGTCGGTGAAGTTGCTGTACCTTGCAGCCTTACCTTGTACTCCTGCTGGCTTGGCTAGGTTTTCACCTGCTTCAGAAACGGTTTTGAATGCCGTGGTCTGTATGCTGGAATTAGCATAACAGACATGTGGTCTGAGTAGCCGAGGTGGGGGCGGGGCTTTGATCTTGTTTGTGTAAACAAGATCCAGCGTGTTTTCCCCTCTTGTTGCAAAGTCCACATATTGATGGAATCTAAGAAGCACTGACTTGAGATTGCAGTCCCGAATGTCTCCGGCAACAATAAACAGTCCATCTATGTGTGTATTTTGCAGTTCATTGATCTTTGCATACAGTTCCCATAGCGCTTCCTTAACATTAGTGCTAGGCAGACTGTACACTTTGATAATGAAGCTGGTGGTGAATTCCTGCAGTAAATAAAAAGGTCTGCATCTAACAGTCACAAACTCCACCAGCGATGAGCAATAACTAGAAACTAGCACAGTTCTTGCACCATTTCGTGTTGATGTAAACGCACAAGCCACTGCCGCGAGACTTACCGCACAGAGCTGCATTTCTGTTGCCGCAAAACATGGCTAGCCCATCTAGCGGAATGACGGCATCTGGTACTCTATGAAAACAAAGACACAGCAGTCTCTAACCTCCCGCTGTGTAGCCTGCTGGAGTCGGATGCAGTCCAGTTTATTTTCCAGGGAGCAGACGTTGGATCGACGAGAGGCCTGACCGGCCAGGGTTTGTTTTTACCCTAGCACAGACTTCTGGCCGCTTGCCGCGCATTCGCTTCCTTGCGCATTGCTTCCAATGTCCCCTCCTCCGGCTGCCGGCATCAGGCAATGCAGAGGCCTCAAGACCTGCTTCACGCAGCAAGTGAAGGTTGCGTAGGTTTTCCCGCTGCTCATCGTGGATGTCATTAACCGGGTTATTTATGTACAAAAGTGTATGGCGGTGGTATGTACAGACTCTAGTTGCGCCGTTGTCCAAACACAGAGTAAAACAAACGCGGCACACACAAAAAGTAAACAATGTAGCACCATTTTGGCTCCGGAGCGGCCACTGCGTGCTACTGGACACTGAACACTGAACACTGCTATGCCCAAAAAAGCACATACAGTGGAACCTCGGATTGCGAGTACAACCTTAGGTTGCAGAGCAACCTTAATGATCCCAACCAATCTGGATTCAAAGTGGCACATTCCATAGAGACTGCCCATCTGTCAGTCACTGAGAAGCTCCATGCTGCTAGATCTGCTAAACTGTCATCTGTCCTGATCCTCCTGGACCTGTCAGCTGTATTTGACACAGTGAACCACAAAATTATCTATTATCTATTCTTACAAGCCTTGGAATTTTGTGGAACAGCGTGGCAGTGTGAGGTGACATGGAGAGGAACTACATCTGTCCCATGTAGACTCTTGACTGGTGTCCTGCAGGGCTCAGTACTTGGTCCTCTTCTGTTCTCCCTCTATACCCGGTCTCTTGGTAAGGGCATACCTCTCTGCTCTAAATCACACCACGCACTGCGCCACGTTCAGTCAGATCCTTCAGCACTGCTGGCTTCATCCCATCATTTCTCAGGGATCGAGGGCGACATGCATCCAGACTCTTTTCTGTCCTGGCACCTAGGATGGTGGAATTAACTTCCTCTAGATGTCCGTACAGCAGAGACTTTTACAATCTTTAAACGACAACTCAAAACATATCTATCCAGTTGTGTTAGACTAATGGCACTTAGTTATTGACTTAGTTAACCCAGTGTATGTATCTATCCAGTGATGTAAACTTTAAAACACTTTTTGTAAGATAAGAGCATCTGCCAAATGCGTAAACGTAAATGAGTAACACGGTTTGCAAGCATTCCGCAAGACGAGCAAAAACTTTTATAAATTTTGAGTAAAAAAACGAGCAAGTCTTGGTTTACGAATACTAATTATCATGTAGCACACATGCGCTTCTTGTTTTGACACCTCGTGTCACATGATCACAACTGAGTCAATAGTTTTTCTCTCTTTTATGTTGTTTGTGTATGTGTGTGTACATGAAAGTCGTTCTTTCATGTGTTCATGTAATGTTTATTATAACACGTGTGTGTGCGCATAAAGCAAAAGCAAGTCTCATTAGAGAGGTTGAAGAGCCATTTTCTCTCTCTCTGTGTCGGCCTGCATGCACCTTGTGTGTGTGGGAAAGGTAAAGTGCATTAATTTTGTTTTATTTTTACTTATATTTTCTTTTATTTTATATTATTAATTGTTAATGTATTTATTTTTTTGGGCTTTGAAACAAATTATTTGAGCTTCCATTATTTCTTATGGGGAAAGTCACTTTGATTTACAAGTGTTTTGATATACGAGCTGGCTTCTGGAACAAATTATGCTCGCAATCCAAGATTCCACTGAACCTGTTTTTTTGTAGTCTCTGGTGAGAAAGAGATTACTGCTTTTATTTTTTGTGGTTTTAGCAGTGGCAGATGCGATGCCCCAGGTAGTGTGACCTGGACTTTTTGGTTTTGTTTTCTGGTGTTCTACCTTTGCTTGCTCCATGTGTTCCCAAACTATTGGGAGTACTTGGGGAATTTTTGAGTGCATATCTTGTACATACTTCACTACACAATGGAATGGGGAGGACTGCTCCTCCCAGGCCTCCTTAGCCACATCCAGAAGATTGTGGGGCTTGAATGGGCTAAAGCCAATGGAGACTTATAGAGTTTCCCTGGTAATAGCTTTTGACGTGGTTTTGATGTGGCCTCCAGGACTCCATGGGACGCTGGTGGAATTATAACTGGCAGGATCTTGACTTGCAAGATGCTGTCATGACTTCTCCAATTTCTTTTTCTTTGTTTTTTTAATTTAACTTCCAGTAACTTTAAACTGGTAATTTTTTCATAATTGAGTACATTAGATACGATAGAGATACTCTTATTTCTAATGGTTTTAACATGTACTCACAATTCAACATTTTTAACCCCGGATCCAAGCTGGCAAAGTGAGATCCTGAGGGAGAAGAAAGGAGCTCTGTGAACAAAAGCTCTAGCCCAACGGGAAATGAGCCGGCATCAGGAACAGGCTAAGAGCCCAATGCGCATGGCACACCTCTGACTAGCATCCTGCTTGCCAACGTCCAGGCGCTGGGAGACAAGCATGGTCACGTCAGGGCCAGGGTAAAGTTCCAGACAGAAATTCGGGACTGCGATTTTCTCTGCTTTTCCAATGAAGGTCTCCTTTATGAAGTTCCTAAATACTTTGATTTGCATAAAAGTAGAACAGTTAGTTCTGAC
The DNA here is from genome assembly GCA_011419295.1 of Clarias macrocephalus. NCBI lineage: Eukaryota > Metazoa > Chordata > Actinopteri > Siluriformes > Clariidae > Clarias > Clarias macrocephalus. The sequence goes on from JAAGKR010001038.1 coordinate 43,946, forward strand.
CGAGTAATCTGGGTGGATGAGAGGCATTGCATGAGTGATGATAATAGGCTAGTACAGTACAGTACAGTACTGTGACATTTAACTATATGTATCACTCCATTTCACAGGTGTTCTACTAACCAATAATTACACTTTTAACTGTTGGTCATCAGTATAGGTGAATTACTAGGTGAAGTAATTTGTAATAACTAATCATTTCTGACATGTAAAATGTATGACCATAACACAACATAATTGTTAAGAAGTTGATTTCCATACCCAAAGCTGCAATGAAATGCAATAAATATATAATCTGATATAACCTCTCTGGTAAAAGGCTGTAGTTGTTACAGAAGTTTGTGAGAATGATTTGAATAGTGCTTCATAATCACAATATGTAATGTAAAAACCATGTGAAAGCACAATGAATGATGAACGTATATGCACTAGAGGAATAAATAGTCTAACCTTTCATGAAGAAAATCCAGTACAGTGTACCACAATACAGAATACATCAGTACATTGTACCACAAGGCCTTAGGGAAACTGCTTTTCATCATTGACTGTGATGCTTTTCATCATAATCGATTATTCTATATTGTTACTCATTAAAAACATGAGTCATATTTTACAGGTCTATCTTTGTATTCCCATTTTGTTAAATACGTCTTGCACAAAACTAAAAGAAAGAAAGCAAGGAAAAAATTTCTATTAATGTTATAGTCAAAACTTTGACCAAACCATTTGGTTCTCTGGTTACTTTAAGCGTATTTGAAGACTCAGTGCTTTTTGTTACATCAAGTACTGATCTTTTGTTGCTCACTGTTATTCTTTATAATCTCTCTCTCTCTCTCTCTCTCTCTCTCTCTCTCTCTCTCTCTCTCTCGTATCTATTTCTCTTTTTCAGGCATGATGTCAGAGCAACAGTTTGGGACTCAATTTGTGTGCAGTGTGGTGGCATCTCATGTCAGTCAGCTGCCTACTACCAGCCTCAGCTTTGTGTGGACAGCCCCACCACCTGGCACAGGCTGCATACATTTTCTGTAAGTGTATGTGTGTTTGTGTGTGTGTTGTAGGCATAAGTAGAGGAAATTCAGATCAAGTTTGGCAAGATAGCACACCGCTGAAGGACCAATGGCAGAGCATATATTGTACTAAATGTTTTTTATAGTTTATCATCATAAAATTATTTTACGGTACAGTATATGTAACCATTATCATTACCATTATTGTTTGCAAATAAACTTCTGGAGATATAAATGTGTTTTCTTATTATTAGCCATGATTAATGAGTCTAATTTAATGTCCAATTTCCATCCTGACCAATGTTGGCATTAGTAGTTGGCCCAACATCATTTTGTCTGTAGGCCCATTGGTGAAACCAAAGATAGGTTGGCCCAACGTTGGTTTAGTAGACAATCACAAGGTTGGCCCAATGTTGGTTCAGTAGATAATTACAAGGTTGGCACAACATTGGTTCAGTAGATAATCACAAGGTTGACCCAATGTTGGTTCAGTAGATAATTGTTACGTTGGAAATTGGAAATTACTTTAGACTCATTCATCATGGCTAATAATTAAATTTTTATTTCTATAGCGCTTTTAACAATGGTCATTGTCTCAAAGCAGCTTCAGAAAAATGAAAAGAAAATTTATGGAAGTGTCTATGTGTGAGAAAAATGTGTCTAGATAATGAGATCCCAGATGAGCAAGCCAAGAATGACGGCAACAGTGGCAAGGAAAAACTCACTGAGATGGCAATAGGAAGAAACCTTGAGAAGAACCAGACTCAACAGGGAACCCATCCTCATTTGGGTGATAACAGATAACAGAAATTAATTATGCATATGACAGATTAAAGAGATATGTCTTGAGTCTACTTTTAAACTGAATATAATAAGAAAACACATTTATATCTCCAGAAATTTATTTACAAACATGATAATGGTTACATATACTGTACTGTAAAATTATTTTATGATGATAAACTACAAAAAAACACCCAGTACAACCACTTTTTCTTTCAGCAAGGTGGAGGGAAATAAATGCATATAAACCAAATACACATTACCTCAGACAGTATTTTACTGGCTCTGCATATTCTTCATCATAATCATTCACCTTTCAACTTTCACCATCAGCTTGATCATTGTAGCTCAGCTGTTCCTTATCATCATCATTATCATCATCAACATTAAAGCATCTTTGGAGAACTGTGACTCTAGTCTGTGTAAATACATCAATATTTACAGCATTGTACATTAAACAGTACTACGAAATATGTTCTTCTAAATATTCCTTTTCAACCAGCAAAATGATGAGAAAAACAAACATTTTCCACATTTGTCTCAACTCAGTTCAATAACATTTCCAGTTTTACAGCACACATATTTTTCTCCAGATGACCAAAGTAACCACAGCAATTCAAACAGTAAATAACCTAGCAAAATTGTCAAATGATATGTTTTACATGCTGACTGCCTTAGTACATATATTCTATAACCGCATGCTCATTAACATTTCTGGTGCTTACTAAGGCAAAAATCCCTAAGGTTTAACCTTGCTATGACTCTGTATGCTACTGTATTCACTGGCAACAGGTCGATTAGCCTAGCATAATAGTGCATAGCTAAGCATCTCTCACCACATTACGGCAAAACTAACTGCTACTAACATTATTAACTGCATGTTGTTCATGTTACCACCATAAATACTTGTGTCTTATTCAAGGGTATTTACATCTCATTTGGAGGAATATTAACCCACCTGTAGTTAGGAGAGAGGCACAAAACTTTAGCCCGTGTATAGCTTGGCTGCAGGATTTAATCTGCAGCACCAGGCCTCTGTTGGGTTTTAGGTTCCTCCCAAGTGATAAGCACCATTTAGTGACCTGTTTGATAGTGTTCACAGTTGAGTACAATGAATTTAACATTTTTCATTTTAGAAAACATGAGAAATTTTTTTTTAAATTGGGGTGTGTTATTTTAACCCTTAGGATTCGGCTTACCCGCCAGCGAGTCCATTTGCTTTTTTTCTGGTGACCATTTATGCTCTGTCATTTTTGATCATATATATAAGTGCAGTACATCATTTGAATCTCTAAAGGGTCTACTTTTATTTATGTACACTTTTACAAAAGCAAAAAACAATGTGCCTATAAATAAAGAAAAAAAACAGGGTATGCTTTCAGCCGTCTCAGTCACCGTGAATATCTTTCTGAAATGCATCACTAAAATTAACTGAAACTCCACAAATGCTTTACTCACAGACACGAGAAATAAATGTATAGAAAGCTTAAAAGGGTCTACTTTTAAGTAAAGCAAGTTAAATAAAAAACAAAATATTCTCAGTTTATATAATCCGTATGATCCACTTCATTATCTGGTAATGACCTGAGACAGGACACACCCGCATGCTATTCACAGGGAAAACAGTCACAGGGTAATCTATACAAAAGGCCACACCCCCAACACAAAATTATCCACATCCCCGGACATGTCAGAACTTCTTTAGGGCCCCCAAAAAAACTATGGGTTAACTGTTACACCTTGCTGTCTTGTCTGCATATTATTTATTTTATTTACTTCAATTTTTAACCTTTTACACCTGCATCTATGTCATGAATAACAACAGAGAAAACAGAAATGAATAACACATTATCACCATTGTTTAGCTGACCTCCATTTTAGATATAATTCATAATAATAGGACATATACTTCTAGTAATATTGTTAAGTATTTTGGCAGCATACAAAGTGTTTATGTTCAACACACACTAGAGTGCATGAGAGATAATAGGCAAGTTGTTGTTTCTCTGTCTCAATGCATGGCATTTGCTTACAAATTTAGTCATTGTGCATCACTAAATATTCATAGTTGTATTCTCCCTATGAGGGAGAATAGGAGCAACACGGGTGACAATGTTGGACCAACACTGGGGCAATGGCGGTATCCACTGAGTTAGATATATAGTTCTTTTAATGTAATTTATGTACTGGATTGGTAACCAACCCTCATATGAGCTCCTGATATGATGGCATCATTGAGAGAGCCTGCTGCACTGGCTAAAGCAATATAATTTAATTTAAAAAATAGTTTTAAAAAAATATAATTTAAAAAAAGATTACAAAAATGTTGTAAAGCCTGAACTCATAAACAGAAATATAATATCATAATGATACAATGATTATATGAATATACTAGGCAGAGGTGGGTAGTAATTATTTACATTTACTCCATTAACATTTACTTAAATAACTTTTTGAAAAAAAAAAGTATTTCTATTAATAGTTTTACTGCGCCATACTTTTACTTGAGTAGATTTGTGAAGAAGAAACGCTACTCTTACTCCGTTCAACATTCAACTACACTCGACCCATTACTTTTCTAACCATTTATTCTACACATGGAGCCAGTAAATCTACCACATGACTGTTTCGCCAATCAGACTCAGCAACAATCATCACATGATTCTGTTTGAGTCAGCTGCAGAAACAATAACCACATGTAGTCACATGACCACACACAAACTGACGGCATCCCTGGCATCATATACAAAGCAAGTTTCGCTTGTGGTGTTTTTTTTATCTGACAAAACAGACACACACTTCAGCATATAAAAACTAGACTTCTAACCTGAGGAAACATGTTGCGGTAAATTTAGCTGTTTTGTTGAATGTTGCAATGTTGGCATATACTCTCACTCACTCACTCACTCACTCACTCATCGTCTATACCACTTTATACTGTATTCAGGGTCATGGGGGGGACCTGGAGCCTATCCCAGGAGACTTGGGGCACGAGGCAGGGTACACCCTGGACAGGATGCCAATCCATTGCAGAGCACACACATACATGCACTCACACACTCATTCACATACTACGGGCAATTTGGGAAGCCAATTAGCCTAATCTGCATGTCTTTGGACTGTGGGAGGAAACCGCAGTACCCGGAGGAAACCCACCAAGCACAGGGAGAACATGCAAACTCCATGCACACAGAGACGTGTGAGACATATTGTATATACTGTGTACTGTGCTTATATATAAAATAATATATAATTATTATAATTTCTAAAAAAAATAATTGGACCTACAATTGATACAGTTACTCAGGACTTGAGTAATATTTTGGATGACTACTTTTTACTTCTATTTGAGTGATAATATTTGGCTACTCTATCCACCTTTGATACCAGGTCTTGAACTCCGGTTTCTTTAATGGCAAACTCAAATACATTTCATTCTCATTTCTCTACTTGTCTTTTAATTCTGTAAAGCTGCTTTGCGATAGTAACCTTTGTTAAAAATGGTATATAAATAAATCCGATATTACTAAACAAATCCTCGAGTGTGTGCATGTGCCCGGTGCGGGGCATCGTTAACTGCGTTATCACGGGGGATCATAATCCGGAACGTGCACGGACTTGTCATGGTTCGTAGTGGGTCCCATCTAGTCCCATCCAGGCGGCTGTTTGAAATGGTTTCATCTGTAGGTGGTTTTTGCCAGAGAAGTTGCAGTTCCGCACATGGACATGGACGATGTGATCCGGCAGGGAGAGGCTAAAAATCTAAATGTCGTCCAGGTAGACAAAGGCATACAAACTGAGCGTCTCCCGCAGCACTTCATTAATAAACCTTTGAAAGACCGCTGCTGCATTGATAAGACCGAATGACATCACTAGGGATTCTTAATGGCCAAACGGCATGATAAACGGCGTCTTCCATTCGTCTCCCGTCCTGATGTGGATCAAAATGTAGGCACTGCACAAATCCAGCTTAGTAAAGAATTTCGCTCTTTGCAGACATTCAAAGGCTGAATTTATCTGGGGTAGGGGGTAGCGGTCATTCAGGGTTATTGAGTTTAGCCCCCATAATAATCAATGCAGGGATGGAAGCCCCCATCCCTCTTCTTCATGTAAAAGAACCCGGCCCCTGCCGGGGAATTGGATGAGCAAATAAACCCTAAGGACAAAGCTTCTTGTATATACTCCTCCATTGCTGTTTGCTCGGGAGGAGATAAGGAGTACAACGAGGAGAGTACAGGAGATAGAAGAGATTTCCCTGCCCTGGTCACTTAATTGTGCTTGCCTCAAGGAACTAGGCAAAAAATCTAATGGAAAAAAATCCTAAGAGTGTGCCTTTACTGCATGTGCCATGGCAAAATTGACAGTTTACTTAAAGTTTCTGGAATTGATCCAGCCTTTGAACCTTTTATTCCGGTCAGAGTAGTATGTCTGATACGGATTCAGAGCCTAAACCAGTCGAATTCTGAGAGAAACATCAGTAATTTTTTTTTAAATGTGTCCTTCCTTTGTCCAACCAGTCTAGCTGTGGTGCAGATGTTCTAGCTAAAGGTATCAAACTTGGCTTACTGAAGTTTGCAAATCTATGTCCTGATTTGGTTTGTCTGGCTTTGTTGAGGTTGCGGGGTGCTCTCAGCTGCCATTGTTGAGGTTGCAGGCTACTCTCAGCTGCCATGTAAGGCAATGTGAAGCATTGCTGCAATGAGTGAAGAATAAGGTGTACTTTTTAAATTAAAGTGGGGTGAAAAGGTATGTGGTGGATAACATGGTCAGGAAAGTTATGAAGTGAGAATTAGATTCTGGGTGCTAAGCATGCAATTATTGGATGTAGCAAGTGGTTGTGTTGAGCAATGGGCCAGGCTGGCCAAGGAAGAAAAGGAGACAGTCAAGCTTTGGCAATTGCCCACTCACAGCCCTTCTGGATGTTCTTCTTCATCAAACACCCGAGAAAGGAGGGCTCTAAGCCCAGTTTCTAAGGTGTCTGCATATTCCAGGATGGGATGGTTAAAATTGGGATCATGGAGAATTGGGATCATGGAGAATGGGGTAGCTGGTGAGGTGTCTCTTCAGTACCTGGAAGTCAGCGGTGTGTGAATCCAAAGGCGGGTGGCAAGCAAAGGAGTAATCGTGAACCGAATCGAGAGACCAGCAAAGATACAAAATAGCAAACGAGATCCAAAATGGAAGACTAGAGGCGAGTACCGATAACAAGCGGGGTCGAGAATGGAAACAACCAGCATTAGAAAAGAAAACGTGAGAACTGGGTCTTTGAAGGCATGCAGTAATCTGGCAGCGAGACAGAATGCTGCGCTTCCTTAAATGGTGGGAGAAATTATTTGTGAATGATATGCCGGTGTATAAAGTAGCGGTCCAGGGTGTGTGAAAGGGCATGACAGCCAGGGGGAAACATGAGCATGTGAGGAAGAGGACATGACAGCATGGGAAAAAGGCAGTGATGGTGGTTTGTGAGGGAAACATGACACCTCTGCCATCTGCTGCACCTTTTTGTGCTGTCCCTTCCTGAGCAAGCTCAAGAGTTGTGTAGCTATAGAAGGGAAGTTAAAAAAGTCATGTACCCATTTCTTTTCTGAAGAATTTGAGTTGTGGGTAGGTGCAGACTGTTTCCACCTTTTTTCCTAGAGTTTTAGCTGTATGCGTGATGGTACAATGGGCTTTCCCCAGCCACGTAATATATTTATCCACTCAGGGCATCGGAAATACCTGTTTCAGACAACTTAAGTCATTAGAGAGCCTTCTCTGTCAGAGACAAACGGAGACGGACCAGAAGACTAGCAGTTAGCCCTGTAGCGTAGATGGTAAACCCAAACGCGGAAGTAGTGCGAGTAGGCAGGATAACCACGCTGTTTATTTTTAGAACTCTCTCGGAACGAGAGCAAGAGCTTACACAAAGAAACCCACGTTCTAATAACACACACTCAATCGAAAGCGAAACCCAAGAAAGTGAATACTCACGATTAGGCGAACAGAGCGTCGGCGATAGCATGGGCAACTCAATGACTGAGCGATGTAAAGCGCCATCTTGTCTCCTTTTATGCTTCCTGAATCGCGACCGTCTTACTTCCGGGTCCATAGGGGAAGTGATGAAGGGTTTGAGTTGGGATATATGGAATACCGGGTGGATCCGGAGCGCCGCAGGCAGCTGGAGCCGGTAGGTGACAAGGTTTATCCGAAGAGTGATGCGGTATGGACCGATGAATCTGGAGGAGAGCTTCCGTGCTTCTGTTCGTAGGTGAAGGTTCTTGGTAGATAGCCATACCTTGTCACCTATCTGGAATAGTCGTCCTGGAGGGTGTCGACGGCGATGTTGGAAGACGTAACGGGTGTTAGAGCGTCGGATGGCATTGATTGCTTGGTTCCAGACCCGTCGACACCGACGAACCAACTGTTGGGCCGACGGAACTTCAACAACGGTTCTTGGTGGTCGAACATCGGAGGTTGGAAGCCATAGCATGCCTCAAATGGGCTTAGATTGGTTGCAGAGGAGACGTGGAGGTTATGCGATAATTCTGCCCAAATGAGGTAGCGGGCCCAGGAGCACTGGCGATCAGCGACAAAGCATCTCAAGTAGCGCTCCAGTTGTTGGTTGGTCCGCTCCGTCTGACCGTTAGTCTGTGGGTGGTATTCAGAAGACAGACTACAGGTGGAATTGATCAGACGGCAGAAGGCCTTCCAGAACTGGGAGGTGAACTGGGGCTCCCTGTCCGAGACGGTATCCCTTGGGAACCCATGTAGGCGGACTACGTGTTCTAATATCAGCTCGGCTGTGTTATGGCTGATGGGAGTCCGGGGAGGGTTACCAGGTGGACAGCTTTGGAGAACCGGTCGACGATCGTGAGGATGGTGTTTTTCCCCTCGGAAACCGGCAGGCCCGTGATGAAGTCGACGGCAATGTGCGTCCAGGGCCGACGGGGAACTGGGAGTGGTTGAAGTTCTCCCGGGGATGGTTGGTTGCTGTCTTTGGCCCGGGCACACACTGGGCACGCCTGGACAAACTCATCAACGTCCTTCCTCATGTTGGGCCACCAGAAGGCGCGTCGAATGAATTGTAGTGTACGGTGCCTTCCGGGGTGACCTGAGAGGAGAGAGGAGTGCCCCCATTGAAGCACCTCTGACTTGACGGTGTTGGGCACATAGAGGCCTCCAGGCGGCACGCCTGCCGGTTCGGTCTCCGCAGCCTGTGCCTGGCAAAACCTCGTCTCTATGTCCCAACGGAGTGGTGCGATGATCTTGGTAGGTGGTAGGACAGGCGCGGGGTCCGCCTGGGGGACGTCTTCCTCGTACTGTCGTGAGAGGGCGTCAGCTTTGATGTTCTTGGACCCCGGGCGATATGACAGGTGGAAATTGTAGTCCTCAAAAAACAGAGCCCACTGCGCCTGTCTGGGATTCAACTGTTTCAGTGACCGGATGGTGATGAGGTCCAGACAATGAATGGCTCTTTGGTGCCCTGGAGCCAGTGACACCATTCCTCCAAGGCCCACTTTATGGCCAGCAACTCGCGGTCCCCTACTCCATATCGCTGCTGAGTGGGGTCAAATTTTTTGGAGAAGAAGCCGCAGGGGTGCAGCTTTTGGTCTGGACCTCGTTGGGAGAGAATCGCCCCGGCGCCCACGTCCGATGCGTCCACCTCCACAACAAATGGTTTATTGGCATCTGGATGAAGGAGGATGGGAGCCGTAGTGAAGCGGCGGCAAAGTTCATGGAAGGCAGTAATGGCAGTAGAGGTGAGGTGAAAGGGGTGAGATGATGGACGTGTCAGAGCAGTTAGTGGAGCTGCAACAGTACTGTAGTCCCGGATAAAGCGACGATAGAAGTTTGCAAACCCGAGGAAACGCTGGAGTTGTTTAAGAGTCCTGGGTAGGGGCCAGTAACTCACAACCTCCAGCTTCTGCGGGTCCATGGCCACACCCTGGGGCGAGATGACAAAACGCAGGAACGTTGTGGAGCGCTCGTGAAAAGCGCACTTCTCCAACTTACAGTACAGCTGGTGGGCGAGCAATCTCTTCAGAACCGCTCTGACGTGTTGTACATGTTCACTGAAAGTCCGGGAGTATATGAGGATGTCGTCTAGGTAGACGAACACCCAGCGACCTAACATGTCTCTTAGAACGTCATTGAGGAAGAAGGCCGGATGGTACCTTGGCGCAGTCCGTTGGAAACATATTCCTCCATCGCCTGCGTCTCGGTGGCAGATAAAGAGTAGAGGTGGCCGCGGGGTGGCATGGAGCCTGGCTGGAGGTCGATGGCAAGGTCGTAGGGGCGATGAGGAGGTAGGTGGGTTGCCCGTCTCTTACAAAACACCTCAGCCAGGTCTCGGTAGGCGCTCGGGATGGCGTCGGTGTCGACCTCGGGGGCCTCGGACCCCCTAGAACACGTCCCAGCCCGGGCCCGT
>JAAGKR010001038.1:54159-69576 GCA_011419295.1 Clarias macrocephalus
TGGACAGATTAATAGATTGGAGGTTAAGCTTAGACTGAGATTAATTAAGTGGATTAACAAGGGGAGGTCTTTACAAGGGTAGTAAGATAAACATGTGTGTGTGTGTGTGTGTGTGTGTGTGTGTGGTTCAGTATATGCTTTGTGAGTGTGTGGTTAGAACCCTATGATTAACGCTGCATAATTCTGGCACTAGACCATCTATTGAAAAGACAAGACCATGACTGATGTGCTGTGTGTTTTGTGTGTGTGTGTGTGTGTGTGTGTGTGTGTGTGTGTGTGTGTGTGTGTGTGTGTACTCATGGTTATTTGTAAATGTGTTTCTGTTGAAAAAAAAAAAAAAACTTTTTTCCTCGCCTGGTAAAACGGGCACCTTACTGCAGAGTGTCTCAGAGACCCAACATACACACACAGGCTGTGTTTTAAACCCTCGTCCTGTACACCGCATACTGCATACACCAGCCTGCTCGCTGCTCCTAATAGCACTATGCAGGGTGTGTTTTTTTTTTGGCATTGTCAGACCACGCTCCGTTCGGCTTCTGACCCTTTCATGTCAGAGTGTTTCACTGTTCCTCTGACCCAAGTGTGTTACTCAGCTTTGTTTGAAGTCTCCCAACGAGGCGTAGCACGTTAGACAGAAACTCCTGTCATACAATAATCGGTACAATTCCATACCAAAACCATGAAGAGGTGAGAATGAATGAAGGCATATTTAAGTCATTTGACCCTCAGGTGTGTTTTATGTTAAAACAAGTATAGAGCTGTTGTTCGTCTCGTCCATGGGGCCTCACTGTGGAGTTTTTAAATGGTGCCGTTTGCGACTCGAGCGTAGCCGGGGGTGCCAAAACTTTCGAGTTTAAGGTGTTTGTGGTATAATGTCTCATGGTAAAATGTACGTGGGATCCTGTTCCGCTTGTGGTAGTGCGATAGTTTTTTTTTTTTTTTTTTTGATCTGGAAACGAACTTTTGCTCGTACCCTCATGGGATGCCTGCCGTGCTGCCTGCCAATGTGTAAATAGTTGTGTGCATCACCTGTAGGATTACAGAGGAACAGAAACACTTTGCTTCCTTCAATGCAAACATATATAAATAAAAAAAATGAATAATAATAAATAATAATAATAATAATAATAATAATAATAATAATAATAATAATAAAATCCATTTTGAAGTCATTGTGGCAAAACTTGAATCGCCACATGAAAGAATGATCACTACATCACTAAATAGATTTTTTCCCCATCTCTAATACAGTGGAACCTTGGATTGCGAGTAACGCGGTTTGCAAGTGTTCTGCAAGACGAGCAAAGATTTTTAATAAATTTTGACTTGGAAAATGAGCAAGTCTTGGTTTGTGAGTGCCAAGTATCATGTATCACGCATGCGCTTCTTGTTTTGACACCGAGCGTCACATGATCACAACTGAGCCAATGATTTTTCTCTCTCTCGTGCTGTGGAATTGTGGGTAATCGTCTTCTCTGCTGGGTCTTAATGCGTGTCTCTCACTGGTATAATCAACATCCGTGCACACGTGTACTGTTTACTATAACACTGTGACCACCTGTGTGCGTGTAAAACATCTTTTATTTTGTGTTTGTAAGCGTGTGTGTACAGCGCGCGTGTACTGTTTATTATAACACACGTGTGTGCCTCTCTGTCTCAGCCGGCACTGCATTTGTGTGTGTGCGTGCGCGTCATTGGACACCATGCCCCTCCTCTTCTCGGCTTCACACACACACACACACACACACACACACACACACACACACACACACACACACACACACACACACACACACACACTGCTCTAAACATAAACACTACACTCTCTGTCACGATTCTTTTCAAAAGTAAAGTGCAGATAAATTTTTTTTTTTACTTTACAGACTTTGTCTTTAGAGAGATTTCTTGTTTATTTTCCCGATAAAACTGTTTCCATTAGTGTGTGCATGTGTGTGTGAAACTCAGATAAGAGAGGAGGAAGGGTTACTGTGTAAGATGAGAAAAGGGAGAGGGGAGGGGCTCATTCCTCCTCTCCTCTTACTTTAGCTTCACACACACACACACACACACACACACACACACACATACACAGTGCCTGCACGCACAAACGGAAACACTTATCTGTCTGGATTTATTTTTGTTTTTTTTTTAAAGGTAAAGTGCAGGTTACTTTATTTTATTTTTATTTTATATATCGTAATTTTTTTTTACATATTTTTTATACAAAATAATAATCTTCTATTATTTCTTATGGGAAAAAATGATTTGGTTTACGAGTGTTTTGAAATATGAGCCCACTTCCGGAACAAATTATGTTCATAATCCAAGGTTCCACTGTAAACATCCTTATGTTATGTTCCAAGAGCTCGTTCGTAAGTTCGATGTGTTCGTAAATTCAACAAACATTGCCTTACTAGGAAGCTAACACATTTGGGTATTTACAGTATATTACAGTGCAGCGTTCTTCGTGCCGATGTTGTTAAAAGAACGAGCAATTTCCCACCTCGCTCCATTCTCTCAATTATTTTCACTCTGGTCTCCATCGTTATCGCCTGGCTCTCCTCTCAGCAGCGCCAGCTTCATCGCCACTGCTTTTACACTCGCTTCCGGGCACCTTGGGATGCACGCTGCACACCGGACATGCAATCTAACAGTCTTGCAATTGAACATGCGAAAAAATTTAACTTCAAATGTTTGTAACTTCGATGTTGGTATGTAGGACACATGCTGTATATTAATGAATGTTATGTATGTAAAAATTAAAGAAAATTAACTTAAAGCTGCCAAAATGAGACTAGTGATCCTGTAATCTTGTAATGTTTCTGGCACCCACATATGCACACACACACACACACACACACACACACACACACACACACACACACACACACACGTTCCTTCTAGTTTTCCACTCTTTTTCTGTCTATCCATCCTTCCCTCTGAGTATTTCTCCCCCTCCCTCTCCCTCTCTCTCTTCCTTTTCTCTGGTCTCTCTCTGGGTCTGCAGTGGTTCTCCGAGTCTCGGTGCAGTCTGTGCGAGTGTGTGGTGTGTGTGTGTGTGTGTGTGTGTCCGCGCTCTGCGTGTCATCTTTGGTGTGCGGTCATGTAGCCAATAGCGTGAGTATTATGTGTGAGTTTTATGTGTGTGTGTGTTTGTGTGTGTGTGTGTGTGTGTGTGTGTGAGTGTGAGGAGGATGGACAGAGCTACAGTAACGGCGTGACTGTCTGATACTCCGCTTCTTCACCTAGACACCTTAATATCTTAATATCAGACGTTGCTGCAGAGCTGTAAGTGCGCTTTTTTGTTTTTGTGTGAGAGACAATGAGGGAGAGAGAGAGAGAGAGAGAGAGAGCATGCAAGTGTGTATGTGCGTGTTTCCTGTGTTTATGTTCGCAAGCAGCACTTGCACTTGTGCTCTGACTTTCATATGCTTTAGGTCTGATTATTTTCACGCACACCTGCTTTCATGACTGCGTGTGTGTGTGTGTGTGTGTGTGTGTGCATGAGTGTGTATCTTGTATGTGTCCCTTGGGATATAGATTTTTTTTCACTGGTGTCATTTCTGAACTTCTGATCTTATTTAGTGGTTTTATTGTAAAAACTAAAGGAAACTGGGGTGAACTGGAGCTACGTGAGTCACTGCACCGCCTTTACTGCTTACTTTATGCTTAAACTAGTGTCACAGAGTAATGTGACTACAGCGGGGGTTTAATAACAGCCTTGTACAGTATTAAGACCTGAGACTTGACCTCTATTCAGAAGTAGTGGAGTTTGTGTGAAGCAGCAGCACGTGCTATTCTGCTACAACTTGAGCTCACGACCTTGTGTGCTAAATGTTTAGTAAGTCGCGTTAAATGCGAGTCGATGTTCTGAACTTTGGCTCGGACACTGAACATAGCCTACGCTTCAGGGACCCGGGTCCAGGCCCGTGTGCGCTTTGACCCAGCGGCGCAGTGGGTCAAGACAAACGACTACTGATCAGAAGGTTGTGGGTTTAAACCCCACTGCTGGTCACTTAACCTTCAACTGCTCAGATTACATTACTTCTAATATTTTTATTTATCATATTGGTTTATTTATGAAATGCAGGTTTTTAAACTGTAAATAAACCATAAACGTGTTCCCGGTTACGGTTCTCATCAAGTGTGAATGTGAATCTGTTACCAAAACATACTAGGATGTTCAATCACCGTTCAATGATTAGACGCTTGCTTGAAACTTATTAATGAATAATTGTTGTTGTCGTTGTCGTTGTTGTTTTTAATAATAAAGTGCATACGGTAAAGGTCAACTCCGTTGTACGAGCTTGGGCTCTTGCTATATGTGTGTGCATTTCTAAACCGAATCAAATACTGTATTAAACCAAAATTATCTGTTTTTGCTTCTTCTTCTTCTTCTGTGTTTTTTGGACACATTACGAGCCACATTGTTCAATTCTGATTCTTTTGGTCGGATCGGATTTGCATCTCATGACGGTTCACATTCATAATCACACGTGACGTTTATCTGACTCTAATGTCCGACCTTTGAAACGCCACGCATGCCCACATCGATACGTTTTTGCTCGTGTCATCTGGGTTCACACACGTCATATTTGTGGGACCACTCGTTTATTTCAAACTATGGATGCGATTTTTTGCTAAAATATGCACGGTATTTTTCTCTGGAGGGCAGTAAACCGTTAGTCCGCTGTATTTATTGAGGTCCAGAAGAAGGAAGAAATCCTATGTGCAAAAAAAAAATCCCTACTGTGTTGTAGTGTGTAGATACTAGAGCTGTCAATATTAACGCATGTGATTAATCTTGAAATTTCAATGCATTAGTTTAGTTCCTTAATGCAAATTAATCATATGACCAAGTCTGACCCCAATGGCTTCCCATAATCTGAGCTGAGTTACCCGGCTGTGTGCGATAACGGCGTGTTTAACACGGATAATAAGACGACTGAGGAAACACCACCAGGTTTGCTGAAAAAAGCTTTTTTCATTATAAAAAGCTTCTAGAAGGAAGTTTGGATGAAACCAAAGTCGTCTGCTCGAGCCACCTTCAAGGAGAACCATTTTTACACGAATACATTAAATGCAAGACGTGGGGGCAGTGGCACAGGCGGCTAATCCTCAAGGGCGTTGATTTTTGGATCTGAGGATCCGGGTTCGAGTCCCCGCCTGTCGGCGTGATGCCGCACCCCGTATTACCCAGCCATGGCATGCGGCGCCGGTTTCTTTAGTCCAGCATCGCTTGTTTATAATAAAAGTAAGTCTGAGTGTGATCGCAGACTATGACCGTGATTGATTAAAAAATATCTATATAGCGATCGACAGCATTAGTAGTTACACAAACATGTACTCGGGTACTGAACAACATTACTAATGTGTTCGCTGATCAGTGGACATTTGTACAAAATATAGTTGACGGTACACAGCAATCGTTCCTAATATGAAACCGTCCTAAGAACCTGCGTTATTTCCGTGCTTTGTTAAATAGTGTGCATAATTAACGCTTAATCATTACGCTGGATCGATCGCTATTTTACACCTCAGCGGCACCTCCCAATACCGCCAACAAACCGGGCCGATGAGAACTTTGACTTCCAGTGGAATCGCACCCAGAGCTCAGAGACAATAGAGGGGTGCGAAGAATTTGATCTTGTCATTCCTACCAAGCCTTACGGCTTTTGTTTTTGACTCTCGCTCTGCCTGTTGGACGACAATTTCTGCGTCACCTCACCCCGTTGTTTACTCATTGACCAACGCAAGCCTGTTTATCGTGTCACACCAGAGTGTTCGTATCAACTCAATAAAACACAGCTGCTGAATAGTGAAGAAGTTTTATGGTCTTTAAAGATCTGCTTCTTCTTGTGCATATTCTAGCAAGTGCTGATGCTGAAAGCTATTGGTCTGGACATTGCTAAAAGAGAAGGTGGTGTTGTTGGTAATGTTTCTACAAAAAAGATAAATAAATAAATAAATAAATAAATACAAAACCTGGCAACATCAACGGTGTAATGTGTGATGCAGGTCATCTGCATACTCCCGGCCAGACTTAAGCACTTTCTCGCCTTTTTCTAGATATTCTATCCAGCGTAAAGAGCATTTTAAATATATCACACACACACACACACACACACACACACTGCTATACAAGATAATACCCCATACCCATGTAGGCCCAAGCACGTGTAGTGAATAGGAGGTCAGTTGGTATTCAGGCTAACATTGTTTTCTGTGTGTGTGTGTGTGTGTGTGTGTGTGTGTGTGTGTGTGTGTGTGTGTGTGTGTGTGTGAGAGAGAGAGAGAGAGAGAGAGAATGTCGACTACTCAGAACCGAAGTAGACAGAAGTGTCATGTGGTGTAGAAGAGGGCATAGATCAAACCCCCATCTGACCCTCGTAGAAAACCATGGAATAAAGGTAAGAGAGAGTAAACGAGAAAGTGAACGAGTGTAGCCAGACGATCACCATCCATCCTCGTGCACGCAGCAAGCGCCTCGTTTGTCTTCCCTCTATTTCTTCTGCCTCTGTCTCCCTTTTTCTTCCAGTCGTTTGTCTGCAAGCGAGAACGTCTCAGGCTGCCTTTCTCATGGGTTTCATCTTTCAGAGCCGCATCCTCATCCGTTCTTCCCACCTCACGCCTCAGACTGACCACTGGAGTGCGGAAGAGTGACCAGTGCGCAATAGTAATCGCTCTTCTGTACACAATAAAGGCCGTGCCACTTTTTTTTCCGTAATAAATTTTTTTCCCTGTAACGTTTATGTTTTAACCTACAAGATGCAGTGAGGTAGCCACGAGACACTCGCTAACCTGTACTGTGTTATGAACATAACTGCGGAAACGTTATCTAATCCGCTCATCATGTGGTAGCAGAGTAACGCGTAACACAGGTCAGGACCCAGAGTTCATGTTCGCATCAAACATCAGTGTATTTCAGCACGGCGTGGTACGACGTACCGTAGGTAGGAGCTGGGATACAGTGGAACAAAAGCATCAACGTACAGTATGAGTGGAAACCTTTACGAGTGGACTGACACAACCTCAAATAACCAAATAACTCTTTACATCTGTGATGAGCAGAAAAGCATCCCGGAATGCGCGGCATGTCAAGCTTTCGGGCTTCGGCAGCAGGAGAATCGCCTGGTGTTCAGCTCGCGTCAGCCGAGAGCAGGAATCTGAGTCGATCAGATTCCTGACTGCTGACAGCACCGACGAAAACGCCGGCATTCATAATCCTACACTAGCCTGAACTTATTTCCTTTAGGCACTCAGGACTCAGTCCTGTGAGGTCCCATCACATTGTGTGTGTGTGTGTGTGTGTGTGTGTGTGTGTGTGTGTGTGGAGATGCTTTTACTTTCACTATTAAACACAGCTCTAATTTCAATTGTCAGTTTTTATGACGCAACTTCACCAAGCGCCTAAGTGTTCTCAAGTCCTGATTGTTTTCCTTCCTCGGGGAAGTTGCACTGTTCTTGGACAGTTCCTAACCCGATTCCGAGTCATTTCAGCTTTCCTTAGTTGTTTTCTTTGCTCGATGCAGGCCAATAATTTCCCCTCGTATAAAAAACCTGAACGTCATGTTGATGAGAGAAGTCGTGCAGCAAGTGCAGTCCGTGCTACGTGCTCGTACATCGTCACTCTGATTCTGCATCTACTGTTAGCTATGTGGAAATAACCTAAAGTGCTCGATGATGTTCCTCTTCTGCAAACCACAAACTTCAGTGTGATAAGCTCTCAGAATACCAGGAACTTGCCCCAAGTCGGTGTTATCTCTGTGCATTTGGATACACAGACTTAGAAGCGAGTGAGTATAGCAGAGAGAGAAGAGATGGAAGGAAGTGATGAAGAGGTTCAGGTCAGCAGACAGGAACCGGATGTTCTTTTTTTCATCTGATAAAGCAGCACAAGTTCCTTTCAGTGTGTGTGTGTGTGTGTGTGAGAGAGTCAGTGTGAAAGACACAGAGAGAAAGTTGCGTTTTTAGCACCGAGGGATGTGTCTCGTTGTTAAAACACACACAAAAAATCCCCCTGTTTTTTCCGTCACTAAGCTGTGTGTGTGTGTGTGTGTGTGTGTGTGTGTGTGTGTGTGTGTGTGTGTGTGTGTCTGGTAGGAGTGATATGGTGCAAATCGTAGTGTTTTACATCAGATCCATTTTAGGCATTTTAGGAGAGGTCAAGAAAGTGAACAAGCCTTGAGTTACGACGACGATGTTCAGGATGTTAGAGGTCGCACTTTAGAATACTGTAACTTGACCCTGAACCAGCTCTTATCTAGAGGTTTGAGTGGCAATAAATTTTTTTTTGTTTCGTCTGTCCAGGCCATTTTGAATTTATTTTCCTAATGATCATCAGCGACCATCAGTTCAGCTCAGAGCATCAGTGATTCCCACGTCGTCATGATGTGCATCTTGCTCTGTATCTTGCTCGTCTCAAAACAATTAAGGGAACACTTAGTCCCGGCTTGACTTGAACGCCTGTCCTATGTGCACGTACAGCATGTGGACAGATCAAGTCCGTTTTTATTTGAGCGGTATATTTTCAGCAGTGTGATATATGTATGTGTGTGATGTGTGAAAATATATACAGAGCCTCTGTACACACATGTCCGGGGTTGCGTGTTTATAGATTCACATCTCGCAGAAATGCTGTGGCTTGACATGATGGCGTGAGCTCATGAGGAGGGCGACTAAATGTTTGAAAAGAGATTAAACTAAATGTGCAGTGTAATCAAACTGCTTAATAAAATGTTTTAGGTAAACGTACAAATGTTATGTGACCTAAAATCGACAAACTTTCCTTGGAAGTAAAAAAAAATAATAATAAAACGTTCAAAAAACTGCTCAAATCTTCCTCACCGTATTCGGAGAAATACTTTTGATTTCACTTCTTCTTTTGATTTTAGGATTCGGTTGGTTTAATACCGCCACCTACTGGACTGGGGCTATGAAGCGGTAGATACGTTTAATAGTTTTTAATGCTTCAAAACCTGTAAGAAATATAGACGCCTGGAAAGTGTTAGTGGTGTTTAATGGAAGTGAAGCAAAACTCGCAGTAACACTCCTGCGAGAAACAAAAATATATAATAATAAAACAAACAAAAAAAATAAATAAATAATTGAATAATTGAGAGTCTACAAATGATTCACAATCCAACATTTGGCAGACATTTTTATCTGAATCGACTTGCATTTTTCATATTATTATACAGTAGATATGATCAGAGCAGTTGAGGGTTAAGGGCCTTACTGAAGGGCCACACAGCAGTAACCCGAAGGGGGTGGTGGGGTTTGAACCCGGGTTAAGCTAGTTGCGTTAAGCCTAGTGAAATTCTTTCTTCGCATATCCCAGCGTTACCGGGGTCAGAGATGACATAGCGCTACTGGAGCAGATAGAGTTAAGGGCCTTGCTCAAGGGCCCAACAGTGGCAAGCTGGGGCTCGGACCGCCGACGTTCTAATCAGTAAGTCAGTGCCTAAGCCCTCTGAGCTACCTTTCAAACTGTAGTCCAATGCCTTAACCAATGAGCTGTCCCCGTCCCCGCACCTCTTTATTTTATATTCATACAGTATATGTCGATCTCGCCACGCTAAAATTACGTCCCAACTGCCAAGAAACAATGCATCCATTGAAATTAGCTTTGAAGTAGATAAAAACCTTTAGAACCTTTAGAAAAATGATGTCACTTGAGATTTACATTTCTAAGCTTTTATAGCTTAACGTTAACAGTTTTCTCACTTACACAAATCATTGTATATTTACATTTGGGCATCTTATCCAGAGCGACTAGTTGTGCGATGTTGTGGTTGAGGATCATCTACATCTGACACGCAGTTTAACGAGGTCACGCTTGACGCTCGAGTCCAGTGCAAAATGAAACCTGCGTGGTTCTCATTCGGCAGCGTCACAGTCTTCAGTTCCCCAAAACATTTTCCTGTTGGAAATGTGTGTGACGGCACACCCACGTCCAGGCTGGGAAACGAGACCTGAGGCCGTGACCCTGAGAAGCCATGACCTTTGACCTCGAATGTCATCACTACACAGATAAAATGAGATTTGCGTCGCCCCTTTAATCGGGTCCGACTTGTGTCGACAGGGGAATGCATTTCTGCACGAGCGCGGGACGCAGAGCTGCGCCGGGAACCTCACGGGAAAATCTGTAGCGCTAACAAACAGCTATTTAGCTCGGCGTTTGCTGACACAGACACCCTGTCCCGAACCTCTCAACCTCGATCGATAGAACGATCCATTTTCGCATGGATTAGCCCCCGTCTAAAAGGCCGAATACTCTTTGAATGAAGGGAGGAAGACCAAAAGAATAAAAAATATGAAAAATAAAGCCAAGGGGTGATCTGCAGTTAATCTTTAAAAAAAAAAGAAAAAAAAAAGGGAAGAGAGCAAATCTTATGGCATCGCTATGGAAACTGGGAGCAAATAGATGATGCGTGCCTATTTTGAATATTTCATCATCGCAAAACAGCATAACTGATGTGCAATTTTATATCATGGCTCACGACAAGGCGCTAAGCAGACCAGCATCGCGCGAGGCAGCGGCTCAGACGTCGTGCGCGAGTCCGGAACAGGAGGAATAGAGAGTGAGAAGGATGCCTTGGATACGCTGCTAGAAACGGAAAAAAGACACGTGTTTATCGGAATATAGGGAACAGAGACAGTTGAGTACTTTCAACAGTAACACAGTTACTCCCTCGTGGGATATTTGCCTGTTTTTTTGGAAGAAAAAAAAAAGGGGGGGGCGGGGGAGCACCTTTAATTTACTACTACAGTACTACTGCTGGTGGCACAGTGGCTTAGTGGTTAGAACTGTCGCCTTCCACCTCCAGGGTCTGGGTTTGATCTCCTCCTCGTGTGTGTGTGTGTGTGTGTGTGTGGGTGTGGGTGTGGAGTTGGAATGTTCTCCCTGTGCTTGGTGGGTTTCTATCCAAATTAGGCTCACTGGTATTCCCAAATTGCTTATGGAATGAGTACAACGGTAATCACTATTGCGCTCCACGGTCCCTAGTTGGACTACAGAGGTTTCTGGATGGATGGATGGATGGATGAACTACTACTACATATAATAATAATGATAATAATAAGTCATAGTGGTTAGCACTGTCAATTCACACCATCTGGTTCTATCCCCATCTCTGTGTACATCTCTGAGTTTGCATGTTCTCCCTGTCTTTGCTGGGTTTCCTCCGGCCACTCCGGTTTCCTCCCACAGTCCAAAGACATGCAGATTAGTTTTAACTGATGTTCCCAAATAGTTTATAGTGTATGTGTATATATGTACGTATATATATATATATATATATATATATATATATATATATAGTGTACCGCCTCCTAGATGGTGTTGTCATGTTGCTCCTCTTGTTTGCACATTTTGCACGTGGACTTTATGTTGTCCTTTGATATCTTTTGCATAGAACTTCAATAGGTTGTAAATAGTGCTTTACCTGGAACACATCCTCATGCGGGAACACTTGGTGTGTACGATCTAAACAGTGAACAGTACCGTAAGAGTAGCATCGAGAACAATTTGTGAAAGCTGGAGGTTTTAAATGATTTTGGCATTAAGTAAAAAGGTCGCCTATTATGCAAAATTAACTTTTTAGTCATTTTCATACACGTTCAGATCTTCAGTAACAAAAAACATTCAAATGTTCCAAAAAGGGGAAAAAAAAAAAAAAAAACATTTCCTGCTTTTGTATTGCATGGAGTTTAATCAGATCACCTCTTGTGACCTCATATAAGAAAATCCCCTCAGCTAGACAATTAATTAGGTGTCTTAGTTAGCTAGTTAGTTTTAGTTAATTTATGCTGTTAATTTATGAGTATGTAATATCTTAGTCCTGGAGGAACTGTTTCGTTTAACTGTGTAATAATAATAATAATAATAATAATAATAATAATAATAATAGAGAGAAAAAAAACTTCCTCTATCTATCTATGGTTAGATTTAGGTGTAAAATTACATTATTTAGTTGCATTAATAAATAATCTCACAGAGAGAGAGAGAGAGAGAGAGAGAGAGAGAGAGAGAGAGAGTGTGTTTGGTAATTAGCTGTTCAGGATGAGTTGAGTTGAGCTCCGAGTCTTTGCCTTGATGGACGCAGACTGAAGCCTCGCTGAATATGAATGCATGTGCACCATCTCTCTCTCTCTCTCACACACACACACACACACACACACACACACACACACACACACACACACACACACACACACACACACACACACACACACTTTCTATGTTCTTATCTCTCCCTCTATAGCCTTCTGCTTTTCTGTTCATCTGTGCTATTCCTATCATGCTTTGCATGCGTGTGTGTGTGTGTGTGTGTGTGTGTGTGTGTGTGTGTGTGTGTATAAACTAGAGATCTTCAGACATCATGCCTGCGTGTGTGTGTGTGTTTGTCTCTCCCGGTCGATCGGGCCCGGACCGGTAAGTGTATCAAGGTGCAGCGGACACATCAAGCTAAACTCTTCTCCTCTTAGCTTAAACTTAGCTCGGACACACGACCTCTTCATTTAAAACCTAACAGGTTGTTTATTTATTTATTTGTTTGTTTAATTTTTAACTATAATCTTTAATTTAATTTTAAGTATAATCTTTGACACTTCGGTGATTTTAGAAAACCCCAAAATAAATTAAACCTTGTTCTCCAAATTCTGAAGAAAGATGTATGGTGTAAAGAAAAAAAAAAAAAAAAGACAATGTTGTCATGTGATTCATGTTTATGATGTGCAGATAAACCTCTCATGAAACAAACATCCTTTCTTTATGCTGTTCTGTCTTTTAATATATTAAAAGGGGAGCAAAAGTGTACATTTTCAGCAGCACTACTCAGAAACTCTGCTCCAAAAATCTCAGAATATTGGTTGTATTTGTTGGTGTTTTGTAAAATATGATGGATGCTATTTTCTATGTGATCAGAAAATCAGGGTGATAAAGCAGCAAGTAACTTTAGGACAAGCTGTTCATAAAACCGACTTCCACTTGAGGATTCCTAACAGTGAGAAATGCTAAATATTCCATACTTGATCTATTTGCTTTAAATAAGCTACTTATAATTTACACTGAATTGTCCCTAGTTGGGAATGTGTGTGTATGGTGGCCTCAAGTGGATTAGCATGACATCCCACATGCTGCTCACGCACACAGAAAGGCCCAGAAAAGGCTCCAAAATAACTTAAAAGAATTTACTAAAGTTTATAAATTATTGTTAAATATATGTCATGCACACTCGTAACACGACCGGCACTAGGTCCTGGAAGTAATACGGTCGCATTTCAGGAAGCATAAAAGGAAACAAGATGGCGCCTCACATTGCTCAGTCATTGAGTCTACCCATGCTGTCTCAGATGCTATCGCTTCCATTTCATGAGTACTCACCATCTTGGGTTATCCTCTTGATTGAGTGTGTGTTGTTAGAACGCGGGTTTAATTGTGTAAACTCTTGCTCTCTACGTGAGAGAGTTCTAATAATAAATCGCGTGGTTATCCTGCCTGTTCGCGCTACTTCCGCGTTTGGGTTTACCATCCACGCTACACGGGCTAACTGCTAGTCTTCTGATCATTCTCCGGTTGCTTCGTGACAGAATGACTGAGCCAGCAGTAAACCCAGCGGATTACGCTCACCTCTGCGATTTGGTGGACGGTCATGCCCGGTTGATTGAGCAGCTGAGCGGTGAGGTCGCGGCTCTTTGCGTTAGCGTCCAAGACATTGCGGCTTTGCGCCGCGAGGTCGCGGAGCTGCGGCAGGAGAACGCGGCGCTCCGCGAGGCGGCTTCTCGGCCGGCTAGGCCACCGTCAGTCGTAGCGGCGGCTGCGCCGCCACCCCCTCCCCCCTCCGATGTGTACTTAGCCTTACCGGATAAATGGGACGGCACAGATGGGAAGTGTAGTGTTTTCCTAACCGCACTGGATCTTGTGTTTGAGTTTAATTCCATCAGATACTCCACAGACCGGTTGCGCATTGCCCTTCTTGTCTCATTGCTGTCGGGGCAGGCAGCTGAGTGGGCCACGGCGGTTCTGCGTTCCGATTCAGACACAGCCCATTCCTACAATGAGTTCATTCGTCAGCTAAAGCTCACCTTCGAACATCCTGCTGCTGAGGTGGAAACCGACTCCAAACTCTATCATCTGCGGCAGGGAGGGTCGTCCGTGAGCCGTTACACCGCCGACTTCTGGACCCTAGCTGTGCAGACCACCTGGGGTGATCCCGCCCTCCGGACAGCCTACTACGAGGGACTGGCTTCACGCATAAAAGACGAGCTTGCCGGACGAGAGCTTCCCACCACCTTGGAGGGGCTGATCCAACTCTCCCTTCGAATAGACCAACGACTGCTCTCTCGTCCGAGGCCAGCCCCCCGGACCCTGCCACCTGCCACTCTGTCACCATCACCGACCCCGCCACGATCTTCCACATTTCTGCCCTACGCCCCAGCTCCCGAAGTACGCCGCTTTTCCACCACCACCACTGGATCTGTCGGTTCTCCACCTCCCGCCGTGGTTGACACCGGAGCCGGGGAACCCATGCAACTAGGACGCGCCTCCTTGGCCGCTGCAGAGCGAGAACGGCGATTCAGGGAGGGGCTCTGTGCCTACTGTGGGTCGGCGTCACACCACAGAGCTATCTGCCCTCTGCGCCCGGGAAACGCTCAGGCCCGGTGAGTAAGGAGAGCGACTCACTGGGCCTCCTCCACCTCTCTGCCACCACCACCAATGTTTCTCGTCTCACGGTGCAAGTACGCCTCCAGTTTGGCCACAAACGTGTCAGAAGTACGGCGTTCATCGATTCCGGTGCCGCTGGCAACTTCATTGACTCTGC
The DNA here is from genome assembly GCA_011419295.1 of Clarias macrocephalus. Lineage (NCBI taxonomy): Eukaryota > Metazoa > Chordata > Actinopteri > Siluriformes > Clariidae > Clarias > Clarias macrocephalus. The sequence continues at coordinate 68,985 of JAAGKR010001038.1, forward strand.
CTATGCCAAAGAACTGGGGGTGGAGCTCGAGGCGTTATCCCAGCCTGTTCAGATTACATCTGTCGATGGTCGGCCCCTTTCCTCCAGCCCCATCACTACCCAGACTCAACCAATCACCCTGATCATCGACCAACATCAAGAGCAGATCCGGTTCCATCTCACCCCCATCTCATCTCCTCCCATCATCCTCGGGCATCCTTGGCTTCTACAACATCAACGCCATCCCTGCCGCCTACCGGGACCTGGCTGAAGTATTTTGCAAAAGACGAGCCACTCACCTTCCTCCTCATCGCCCCTATGACCTGGTGATTGACCTCCAGCCGGGTTCTGTTCCCCCCCGCGGCCACCTCTACTCGCTCTCCGCCACTGAGACGCAGGCGATGGAGAAGTATGTAACCGACGCCCTCCGCCATGGCACCATCAGGCCCTCCTCTTCACCTGCTGCCGCGGGGTTCTTTTTCGTGAAGAAAAAAGGCGGCGACTTACGTCCATGTGTCGACTATCGGGGGCTCAATAACATCACAATAAAGAATCGCCATCCATTGCCTCTTACCAACTCTGCCCTGGACGCCCTCTCTGGTGCCACCATTTT
>JAAGKR010001038.1:69596-86995 GCA_011419295.1 Clarias macrocephalus
GACGAACACCCATCGACCTAACATGTCTCTTAGAACGTCATTGATGAATTGTTGGAAAACCGCTGGAGCATTGCAGAGTCCAAATGGTATTACCAGACTTTCATAATGACCGGTGGGAGTGATGAAGGCCGTCTTCCACTCATCGCCCTCCCTGATGCGCACCAAGTTGTAGGCGCTCCGGAGGTCCAACTTAGTAAAAATGGTGGCACCAGAGAGGGCGTCCAGGGCAGAGTTGGTAAGAGGCAATGGATGTCGGTTCTTGATGGTGATGTTGTTGAGCCCCCGATAATCGACACATGGGCGTAAGTTGCCGTCGCGTTTCTTCACAAATCCAATGTCCTTTTTCAGAGTCTCTGGAGCACGTTCCATTTCCCCACTCGCGTGCCACTCTCGAGCTCCACCGCGTTACGCTCTTCTCTGACCCCCTGCCAAAATTTTCATTTTTTGAGAATGTTAAGACCCCCGGAAATTCCAAAAGGGTGGGGAAAAAAAGAATCCTTAGGAAAACAAGAGGGTCCTGCACACCTTATAGTGCTTGGCCCCTAAATATAGTTTCAAGCAATGATAATCCGGGTGCCCCAGTAAGACGGTGGCAAAGAGCGCATGTGCACTTATGGGGGAATGCCTAAAGGCCAAATGTGGCAGTTTGGGTCGAATGAAACAGATTATAAGAATGTCCACTGATGGCAAACGGGATTCAGCATCTAAACTCTAATGTCTATACTGTGCGTGTATACAAATATGTGTGTGTGTGTGTGTGTGTGTGTGTGTGTGTGTGTGTGTGTGTGTGTGTGACAGTAGTAGCCACTTTTCAGCATGAGGCATTGCCATGGCTAAACTGTTTGAGATATCAGAAATCCCATTGCAGTATTCCATCCTCAATGTTTTGAGATTATATGAACCCGGTTTGGGGAAGATTATAATGGTACAGGTGCTTGGACGGATCACTGTTTTTGCCGGCTGTGTAGTGTTTGTAGAATGTGCAGTGTGTGTGTGTATAGGATATGTAGTCTGTGTAGGATGTGGAGTGTGTGTGTTAGATGGTTAGTGTGTGCATAGTGTGTTTGTAATCGATGTGTAGTGTGTCTCTGTTTCTAAGGTGCATGTGTGTGTGTGTGTGTGTGTGTGTATGTGTGTGTGTAAGGCGTGTATGTGTGTGTGTAAGGCGTGTAGTGTGTCTGTATATGTGTAGGATGGGTAGTGTGTGTAGGGCGTGTAGTGTTTGTGTATGTGTGTGTGTAGGGCGTCTAATGTTTGTGTGTGTGTGTATCCTTTACATTTTCTCATCAGCCATGTCTGCAAATTATTGTGCCTGATTTTGAAGCCAATTAGCTGAAAAGTAGTCAAAAAATATTTGAATTTCTTAAAGTAGACACTTTCCGCTGCCAGTTGGTGGCGCTATGACATAGACTCATGATTGTCATAAGATGTGATGTGATGATTACTCTTACCATAATCCTAAAGTTCCATGTACATAACTTAATGTACACAGAAGTTATTAGCCATTTCCTGTTCATTTTTATTCACCATAATTTTAAAGCATCGCCACGGCTGAACCATTTGAGATATCAAAAATCCCTTCACAATTTTGCACCATCAATGTGTTGAGATCATATTGGCCTGGTTTGGTGGCAATTGTATTAATTCCCTAGGAGGAGTATTTCAGATTCCATTGGGTGCATTTTGCAAACAACTCAAAATAACTCACTTCCTGTGGATTAGACCTGATGACATGCACCATGAAACATGTTCAGCTTGATGAGATCTAAATGTACACCAGGGTTTATAAGTATATGTCCAAGTGTGTATGAGCTATGAGGCAAGAATTCATAGGGGGTGCTGTACTGGGTGTGTGCGACTCCCTGGGCCCTCTGGCCCTAATAATCCTTAGGAAAACAAGATGGTCCTATAGTGCTTGGGCCCTAAAAATAGTAATTAGGAAAACATGCTTGGGACCTAATGATGGGCAAAATGTTAATATGGTAGTGTTGTGTAAATAACTAGCCTAATACTATTCATATAATGTGGAGTTTTTCTTTTTAATGAAATGGGCAACTGAGAGGCACTCTTTTTAATGGGTTAGTTGGTTAGTTTCTCCTACATTACATTTGATCCAGTGTGGTTTAAAAAAGGTCCTTACAAAACACTTTCTCTCTCTTTATCTTTTAGGGCTACAGCTATGCATCGTGGACAGATCATTTTTAAGGACACTCTGGCCAAGCAGCTGTGTGAGCTGGAAGGTGAGGATGCTTTCATCTTTGTTACTACTGAGCAGGTAGGTAGTCAGTGAGAGAAACTCTGCTACATGTCACCCCCCACCCCCCCCAAATCCACCCAGCCTGACCTCCTAAGCTAGAATGAACTACTAATAACATGTAGGTTTATAGATGAAAAAAAGCACAAAAAAAAGATAAAAAAAAAAAGAGAGAGAGAGAGAGAGCAGAGCCATGGTAAAGTGCCACAAAGTTTGTTTTGTGAATGGAATGTTGGCTCCTGGATGTGACTGATTATGGGACAATGTATTACCCAAGCAATATTTGTTGCCTGTCCCATGAACAATAATTAATTAATTATACCTGTATAATATAACTTACGGTACAAGACCATTTGTTATGATAGTTACACTTAAGCTCTTGTGGATTCTACTCTTATTACTGGTCCTTGAGATACAATTTGATATGCTTTTACAAACTAAATACTTTGGACATGATTAGGAAAGGCACACACCTACACTGTAAACCTGAAAAAAGTTTCCAATTTTAAGTAAACAGAACCATCAGTTTTTGAGTTTGTTGTACTCATTCATATTAATCGTTATTTACTTGCATTACTGAGTAGCCTAAATTTTTTTTTAGTTGTTGCAAATTAAATAAATTGTTGTTGGTCTTTCGCCTGCTCCTGGCAATGGGTCGCCAAAGCGGTTTGTCACAAGTTTTTATGCCAGATGCCGTTCTGAACACAATCCTCCCATTTTTATCTGGGCTTTGGACAGGCACGTCATCCAGTGGCTGGGAATCGAACCCGGCCCTTTCGCATAGCAGACGAAACACCTACCACTGAGCCACCAGTGCTCTGGTACTTTAGGGTGCCCAGATTTGTAAAGATTATGTGAAGACAGACCAATCCACCATCTTGATTAAAACAATTCAATGTGGGCAGTTTACATGTGGATTGATGATGTCAGACACAAAATCGCTAGGCTGAAAGATTTTAAGTTGGTGGAACTTTAAGGAGACAGTTACTGTGGCTTAAAATATCAAATTTGTTCAGCTAACTTGAAAAGTGTCATTTCTACAAACTCATAAATACCAAAAAGTTCTAAATACTCATCATGGTCTATTAATTTGAAGTAATAATAATTCTTTAAGCTAACAGTACTCAATATGTTTAATTACTTTGAGCATTAGGGTTTACAGTGTATATAGTGCATATATATACAGAGCAAGACCTAATCTTTCTGGGACACTATGGAAAATTCTGCTGAGGCCCGTCTACCTGTTCTGTGAGCCATTTTCCACTAACAAGCAATAACAGCTAATATACCCAGTGCTTCCACTACGATCCTCCTCCTAACAAACAGCTTGCTCCATCTGTCAGTGAATAAGTAGGCCAATACAGAGCAGATTTAATAAAATTTTTAAGCTAACAATATAAAAATCAAACAATATGTATCAAACAAACCATATATATTATCATTATGCATTGACTGTTCATTGAATGTTCACATAAACTTTGTGCTCCTTCTACAACCTGGACATTTGTAGCATAAGCATACCAGTTATACAGACATCTGCATTTGAAATATGCATTACATTACATGATAACAGTGATTATCTTTTTTTCAGTTTTACCAGGAATTTATATTATTATTTTGAAATTCTGTGTCATCACACTCTCGCAAGTTAAAATTTTATTGTGGCCTAGCGAGGATACAACACTCTACAGATGGTACTCAACTGGAATAATGGTTTTACCGCCGCATCTCCCGGCGACTGCATTAGGGTTGTGTATTTGCTGACTTTACTGCTGAGTGACATTATATAATTATAGACTAAGGCCTCAGGCCTTAGTTCATTCTCTCAAGGATTAATGAGCCGCAGCTCCTTTAGAGCTGCATGTAGTAGCAGATAAAATCAAATGAAACATTGTAATTAAACAAATTCATATTCACAGTACTAAAATTACAGTACAAATTCAATTATTTAATAATTAAATTTAATATTATTAGGATTGAATTTAAGCAAAATAAACGTTAACATGGTAAGCATTTAGATTTTATTATATGTAATTAAAAAAGCTATGCATGTAGGGTTTTGTGTCATCTTATACATTGTGTTCTTTAAATTTGTAGTAGATTTATTAACTGAAATAAATGAAACTAAATTACCATAAAATTCAAACATTGTAAGGATGTGCTACTGCGCCAGCAGATGTCAATGTCATTCAGCAGTACTTGTGTCTTAGGGCACAAGGCGGGGTACACCCTGGACAGGGTTCCACTCCATCGCAGGGCACACATACACATACACACATTTACACACTATTGGCAATTTGGGACACCAGTTAGCATGTCTTTGGACTGTTGGAGGAAACCTGAGTACACAGAGGAAACCCACCATGCACGGGAAGAATATGCAACTCATACACAGAAAGATGGGAATCGAGCCTGGCCAGGAATCGAACCTGGACCCTGGAGGTGCAAGGCGACAGTGCTAACCACTACACCACAGTGTAAGTGAAAGCCTTTTCAAGCGATCTCTCAATGGCCTGAAGAAGCGCATCTTTGTTCTGTGGCTTAGCCGCACGTCTGATGAACACCTTCAGCTTGTGCCAAACAATCTCGAGCGGGTTGAAATCAGGAGACCTGCATTTAAGGAATGCAAGTTAGAGGAAATTGTCATGTGCATATTTCATAAACAAGTTCATCTAAAATAACAGGGCGTAAGAAACATACTCGGCTGGTGTGTTCACCCAGTTGATCCCCACCTCAGCAATACACTGTCTCGCTATTGTTTGCCTTGGGTAAATTAAAAGAAACATTATAAAACACACAGATGATTTATACATTAGTTATATGTGATAATCTATGAACACTATAAAACACATATGATTCTAATAACAGAAATTACAAAATATCACAAGCTCATTATTTCTTACCTTGGAAGAAGCAATAAGGTCCTTTAAAGAGTTGTTGATTGCATGGTGCCAGTGCAGATTTTATTATGCCTTCTTGGTAATAATGCCGGTCCATAATTCCTGTAAATTAATAGTAAGTCGAAATTCATTCATATTAATAAACTATTCGGCTACGGTATCTTGTTAAGTAAAAAATGTGCAGTACATTATACAGAACTTTTTATTGGACCTGGTCCCTCAACGGTTGTGCTAAACAAACAAACAAACAAACAAATAAATATATATATAAATATGTTAAATATAAAATATAATTACAGTCGCTAAAATTATTATAGTCACTTACCGGGCTTTGCATAAGTCCATCCAAGTTTCATTATGGACCTTCTAATAGTGCTAATTGAACATTTCAATTGCAGTCGGGTCTGAAGCTTTCTTTAGAATCTGTTTAGCAGACTGTTTATCATCCTTGTGCAGCTGTAGGGATGAACAAGCCTCCCTAACTGACCATCTCATTGACCCCAGGACACAGAATGTCCTGTGTTTCTCCACATACCTTTAATTGAACAAAGAGGCATACAGCAGAGACACTATTTTATACAATCTTTAAAGTGTGCCAATAGGGCAAAATTCTATACACATATAGTATATTCAGTTTTTTCTATGTCTGTGTGTTATGTTTAATTATTCTTCATAACTTTAAAGGTATTATCAGCATTTACAAACCCCTTTCATTAAATGAAGGTATAAATGAGTAAGATATGGGATGTCTGATATCAATCGAGAGCTTGTTTTATTCAAAGAACAGTGGTGTACACGGAAAATTGGTAGCATGAACAGAACTCATGCAAAATCACTCCAAATGTGCCTCATGTGATAGCCGAAACCCCGGCCTATTGTATGCACAAAAGGGGGAACCACTTGAGGCGTGGCTAAGCCCCGCAACCACATCTGATTGGACCAATCATCCGTGGGACAGACTGACACAAAGAGTCAAAACTCAGTGTCCGAGCACGTACATGCAGGTTCTTTGTCATGGTCGTCTGAAGGAAGCAAGCTCACCGCATGCACTTTCGCCCTTGCGGGTGCTACGCCGCCTTTGCTGGCATCATCCGCTTTTTGAGAACTTTCAACAAGACTTTGTGTCAGAACTCCAAAGCCCTGCTTTCCAGAGTTGTTCCAGAGTGCTGCCATCGGTAACCAAGCAACCAACGCCTTACGGAAGGGTTTTCCTGAAAGACAACATTTCATCCACAGCGCACCAACCAATTAGCAATGCCATGGTTCCCTTCGTTGGAGGTGAACTACAGGATGAGAATGAAACTTTACGCAAGTACAGTAGGAGCCACACGAAATAGCCGAGGCCGTGTGAATGCTGTGCGGATCCCCTGTAGCTGCCCTTTGGATCCCGTGGTCACCCCTCTCTCTCCTGCCAGGTGGTTAAAACAGCGGTAATTTCACAAATTTCACAGTAAACACGCCCATTCAAGCTCTATTTATTCATTTACCTGGTGCCACGACTAGATGGCGCTTTGTTCTCAAGAACACTTTAACACAAGTCAACAATTTAGCTGCGCTGAGTTGCAATCACGTGATTTTAACAAATATGAACACGAAGTGCTTCGGCCTTTTTATAAAAATAATAAAAAGTTTTTTTGCTGTTTGTGTCCAGCATTGAATAATTATTTCATCCATTATTTGACCATGGCTGAAAATAATAGCTGGAATGTGATTGTGAATTTTTGACTAAAATAAAGCTGTTCATTGGCGTGCGTGAACCCACAGCTCGTACTTTCATAGATATACTCCCCAAGAAAGTCATCGCCTCTTGCAATAATGCAGATGAAACATACTACATCTGTCCATAAATAAAAAGAAATATTTAAGCATATACTGTATGCACGCCTATCATGAATGAAAGGTGAGAAGTGGGATTACACTAACTAGGGTTTCTGTGGATTGAGGGGTTTAATACAAATTAACAACACCGAGCAGACGTCTCTGCCTAAAATGTATTTCGCCAGCAAAAAAATTGAATAAATATAAATAAAATGTTTAATGGTACCAATTAAATCAGACTTCATAGTTGGAGTTGATACTTTCAGTGTAATTCACAAATTTACAGAATATATTCAGATTTTGTAAAATAATGACAACCGTTTCCTTCCTAGACTTTTGTCTGCATCACAATGAACTGAAGCTCAGCACGCCTTCTTTCCTTGTTTTAATCTGTAATATTTAAGTGAAATATATTTAGCGTATATGTCTAACTATTCCTTTTTTATTTATGGACATGTGTATTACAAAGTGAAGACCTGTGTTCAATTGTTCCCCACACGGTGTATCTGCATGGAGAGTTTGTGTGTGCTTGTGCGTGTCTGATAGTGTTAACTAACTACCTGATTGGTAAATATGTCAACATATCTTCGTTAAAACGTAAAAGTGTGTCGACATTGAGCACCATCAAAAGTCATGAATGAACAAAGAAATCAATTTTTTAGTAAATGTTCTCATATGCACATGAAGTGCTTTGGGCTTTTTATAATAATAATGTTTTTTTGCTGTTTGTGTCCAGCATTGAATAATTATTTCATCCATTATTTGACCACGACTGGAAATAACAGCTGGAATGTGATTGTGAATTTATGACTCGCAAAGCAGCTTTACACAATCAAAAGAAGTAAGTTTGTATGGAATGTGAATGTGTATGAATTAAAATGATAAGATTGTCCCTGATGAGCAAGCCGAGGGCGACGGTGGCAAGGAAAAACTCCCTGAGATGGTAATAGGAAGAAACCTTGAGAGGAACCAGACTCAACAGGGAACCCATCCTCATCTGAGTGATAACGGATAGGAGCGATTGATCAGCATAATACTGTGTAAGACTGGAAGTTCAGTATAACAGCAGATGTGTTTAAATTAAATGGAGTCCAGTTTGTTCCTGGAGGCTCAGGTAGACTGTAGGAAATTCCATTCCTGAGCTATCGAATGACTGAAGTCACAGGTTGCCAGAGAACAGCTGTCTGCATCAGTCGAGGACAGGACAGTCTTCGTGGAAACCATCCCCAGCCACCACGCGCATCCCAGGCAGACCACACGGGGCATCCATGCGACGAGATCTCCAACCAGAAGCAGGACTCCAGGACGGGTTAGACAGGTCCGGTGGGCAGAGGGGTCTGGATCACTGGCAACTCAGGAGCGACATGTATAGCTCGACAGAGAGACAGGGAGAGGGAAAAGGAGAGAGGGAGAGAGAGAGAGATGAGAGCAGAAGAGGAGAGAGCAGAAAATAAGGAGAGATGGCAGTTGGGTATGGTCACAGTCAACATGTATAAGGTGAATGTATATTTAGTGCAAAGTGCAAGCAGGGACTCCGGCAGGACTAACTATAACAGCATAATTAAAAGAGAGAGCCAGAAAGAAACACAGACATGAGGGCTCCCTGAGATGTAAAGCAACCAATCACCTCACCGTCAACAAACCTGAGTGATCAATGAGAGTGGGGAAGACAGCATCTAAACATACCAGTTCACCAGAATACTCTACATCCATGAGTCCCCCAGATCTGTTCCTTTACCTAAGGCTAATCTATTTACAAAAATGCTTGGCTAAATAAATAGGTTTTTAGCCTAGACTTAAACACTGAGACTGTGTCTGAGTCCCGAACATTAATAGGAAGTAGTTTTAATAATACGTGTTACTGACAGGCAGCCTGCATTCTTTGATCAAAGTAGGCATGGGGGATTGTAAGACACTAACAATTCACTCAGATACTGCGGCGCGAGACCATTTAGTGCTTTATATGTCAAAGTAGTATCTTAAAATCTATGCAAAATTTCACAGGGAGCCAATGCAGTGTAGATAGGTGTGATGTGGTCATATCTTCTAGTTCTAGTGAGGACTCTCACTGCTGCATTCTGTACTAACTGAAGCTTGTTTATACACCTAGTTGAACAACCATACAGTAAGGTGTTACAATAGTCCAACCTAGAGGTGATAAAAGCATGAACTAGTTTTTCTGCATTATTTAGTGACAATATATTTCTTATCTTGGCAATAGTTCTAATCTATCCTGGTAATATTATTCACATGTGCTTGAAATGAAAGGCTGGAATCTATGAACACACCAAGGTCTTTTACTGTTGCACTTGATGGAACAGAAAGGCCATCTAAAGTTACAGTGTGATCAGAAAGCTTACTTTTAGCTGCTTGTGGTCCTATGACTAGAACTTCTGTCTTATCAGGATTAAGCAGAAGAAAATTAATTAACATACAATCTCTTATGTCCTGCACACATTGCTCAGTTTTAGTAAACAGCATAACAATGAAAACTAATACCATGTTTACAAATTATGTTGCCCAGAGGAAGCATGTAAAGGGAAAAAAGCAGTGGGCCTAAAACTGAACCCTGTGGAACACCAAACTCCACTTGAGAACATGAGAAATGGATAACGATCAGTCAAATAGGATCTGAGCCACAAGAGGGCAGTTCCCTTAATTCCTACTACATTTTTAGTGATGTCAAAAGCTGCACTAGGGTCCAGTAATACAAGTATAGTGACGCAACCCTGATCAGAAGCCAATAGGAGGTCATTTACTACTTTAACAAGTGCTGTCTCTGTGCTGTGATGAGGCCTAAATCCTGACTGATGCAGTTCATTTATGCTATTTCTGTGTAAATGTGAAAATAGCTGCTGTGATATTACCTTTTCCAAAATCTTGGAGATAAAGGGAAGGTTTGATATCGGCCTGTAATTAGAAAGCAGACAGGGGTCAAGGTCAGGTTTCTTGATTAGCGGTTTAATAACTGCTAATTTAAAGGATTTGGGAACATATACTCACTGCTGATCAAAAGGCTGATAAATTTTATCAATAAAAATCACAGAAAGTCATCGCGTTTGGCAATATTACAGATCAAACATAATACACATGTCCATAAATAAAAGAATATTTAAGCATATATGCAAAATACATTTCACTTATTATCTCACAATATTACAGATTAAAACAAGGAAACAAGACATGCTGAGCTTCAGTACATTGTGCTGGCGAAATATATTTTAGGCAAAGACGTCTGCTCGGTCTTGTTAATTCGTTTTAAACCCCTCAATTCTGCCATCAGTGAAACCGGTTTGATAACTTTACACCTATTGTGAATGAAAGGTGAGAAGAGGGCTTACAGTAAGGGTCTGCAGCTGTTCACCTCGGAGCGCGCTGTCATGTTGTCAGCGAATAGACTAAAACAAAATCATGTTTATACTTCATGTAGAGTCTGAGAATTTATTTACCGTAAGCTGTATTGCATTGTTTTTAATCATTCTATACACAACCTATGATTTCACCTATGCTATTTTACAAATGGAATATTTTTTCTGTTACACTCTAAAAAATGCTGGGTTAAATGTTAAAGTGCTGGGTTATTTTATCTATTTATTATTATTTAGTAGATTGCCTGTTAGAAATACCCCAACTGAAATTAATCTGCTGTTTTAACAACTGCAGAGATAGTTAATCAGCAGTAGTTTTCACTTCTAATACTAATGATAATACTGAATGAAGAAAGCAGAGTCAAAGAAGTATCATCATTGCAGGAGAGAGGAAAATGAAGAATAAATACATATTATTTAAATACGTTTATGAGCTCTGTCGCTTGCTGTCAATGGCATAAGAGAGAGAACAAATTTTCGGCTTCAGTTTAAAATTTCTTTTTGCGAGCTGCCGCGGAAGCGCACAAGATCCCTTTTTTTTTTTGTTTGTTTTTTGTATATATATTTTCAAATGTTATATTTGAAAAAATATATGTATAATTTGTAAAATGTATATATGAAAATGTATAATTTGTTGTGTCATCTGTTTACAGCATTGGCTTAATTTGTGATTGAGACAAATAGGTTTAATTGAAATAATTTTTATTAGTAGTAGTAAGACAGGCTTTAGCAACCTTGGACAAATCACAATAAACTTTAAGCTCTCTTACGTGCGCATGAGCACTCTCTCTCTCTCTCTCTCGCTCTCGCACACACATACACGCACACACAAATAGCACCTGAAATGATGATTGATGATTGAGACCCATGGGTTTAATTTGCATAACAAAAATTATTATTATTAATAGTAGTGGTAGTAGTAGTAATCCAAGACAATACAAGCTCTCTCTCAAACAAACAGCACATAAAATTGCGTGAACCTAAATGAAACTAGGGCAAAAAATAAGCAGTAAAAATACAGTAGTTTACTCTAGGTAAACTATCCGTGTCCTGCGATAACAGGCGCCAACCCTCTGGAACATGTTGTTTTAGAACTGTTTTCAAGTGTGAATGTTTATGGGGATTTAATCTGCCTCTGCTGCCGCATCTATTCACAGTTGTGATAAGTGATTAATGCCCCTTCAGATTTTTGATGAGGGAGCATTATGCATGATTAAATGACAAAAGAAATACTGATCCATATGGGCAGATATTTGTTCCAGATATTATGCGCCATTAATTAAGTTGTGTTCTTTCAACCTGCCGGCGCGCAAATGTGTTCAGCTCACGCGAACCTGACGAATGCAGGAGCACACACCTGTGGCACTTTAACTGTTAGTGCATCTTGTAAATAGCTGATTAAATCTATGAACACAAATGTTTTCACACCCGTTTTCTGTCGGAGTTTTAGTGTTCTGAAGAAAAGATAAACTCCTCCCACTGTCCAGAACATTCTGTACAATAAAAGTAGACCCTTTGCAGATTTAAATTATGTACTACACTTATATATATATATATGATCAAAAATGAAAGACCATTTTAAGTTCTTTTTATGGTTACCAGAAAAAAATGCACTTGGACCTGCGGGCGGGTCCGCCAACTTTTAATTATTAATCCCATGCCATCTCCAAACGGAAAGGTCTTCCCGTGCGTATCATAAGCATTCTCACACACTCTTAGTTCATTAAACTCCTCTTATCTTATCATTAAAAACATTTCGTGGTGCAGCTCTCCATACCGCCCCACGTAACATCCGTATGGGCAGATATTTGTTCCAGATATTATGCGCCATTAATCAATTTGTTATGCCAATTTTTGACTATCAGTAAAAAAAAAAACATCAGAAGCAGAAGTTAAATTTTGAGCTTATTGATTAAGAAATTAATTCATTTTAAATAGCATAAGCATCATGGGTTGTGTGAGTGATTAAAAAAATTCTGTTTTATTATTCGGTTTTATTTTATTTTTTTACCATATCATCTATTTATGAAACTTTGTTGACAACGCCTGTACAGTATATAGACATCATGTATAAACTGCCTGGACACTGCAGTTAACTGAAGCAGTCAATGCTCCACCCGGCGAGATTATACAGCATTGCAACCATCTTATTGGAAAGCGCATTGGGGGCGTTTATGGGGCGGGGCATCGTTAACTGCGTCATCGCGGGGGATCACATTCCATGCACCAATCGTGCACGGACTTGTCATGGTTCGCTATGGGACCCGCCGTGTTCCAGACGGATGTTTGACAGGGCTCCTACTGTACACTCACTTGTTCTATACAGTGGATGGATAGTATATATAGTGTATGATATAAATTTTAATTCAGTTAATCAAATTAACCCAAATTGTTAAACATTTATTGATAAATTGATATACCTCTGACCAAGAGCTAAAGCACTACATAATGAAGGTAAAGAATGCAGCGGTAATTCTAGTCTCCTTTATGTAAACCCTACATATTAATGGTGGAGAATGCATTAGGTATTTTGTCCACATTAAGATGTCTACATTATGTAAAATCCTACACAGCACTTCTTCAATGCATTGAAGTACAGTACTATATAAATGAAAATTTTATTTTATTTGATCTCAGATCTATATTTTATGCAAAACAAATAAATAAATACTAACATAACCTACTTGGTCACTTTCAATACAGTTGGTGTTTTAGTTGCAGGATTCAGACGACGAGAACAACAATGTTGTCTGATCGTGTTGTCGGAGAAATGAACACCTGACTGTATCATGAATGTCCTGATATCAGAGAAAAGTTGTCCTGCTATCCACAGAGACCTGATCTCGATGCTCATTTCAGGGGAAAACTTCGTCATGTTCGATGATGTGGCAGAAAGCTCGAGCTCAAAAAAGTTATAGGCTAGCATTTAAAAAGAGACCACGTAGCATTTAAACCTATGCATGTGGGTAGGATTCGATTGGAATCAATTAAATTTTATTTGTATAGTGCTTTAACAATTGACATTGTCGCAAAGCAGCTTTACACAATAAAAATAATTATCTGTATGAAATGTGAATGTGTATGAATCAAAATGATAAGATTGTCCCTGATGAGCAAGCTGAGGACAACGGCAACATTGGCAAGGAAAACTCCCTGAGATGGCAGTAGGAAGAAACCTTGAGAGGAGCCAGAGTCAACAGGGAACCCATCCTCATTTGGGTGATAACGGATAGCAGGGATTGATCTGTATCATACTGTGTGAGACTGGAAGTTCTGAGATGAATTTAAGTTAATATGGATTCCAGTTTATTATTGAAGGCTCAGGTAGACTATAGGGAACTCCAATCCTGAACTATCAAGCAACTGCAGTCATGATTCCTCAGTGAACAGCTGTCAGCATCAGCAAAGGCCAGTACCCTCTTTGTGGAAAAGTGGAACCGTCCCCAGTCACCACGCGCATCTCAGGCAGACCATGCAGGGCATCCATGCAACGAGATCTCCAGCCAAAAGCAGGACACAAGGATGAGTCAGACAGGTCCAGGGAGCAGAGGCTATAATTTGCTAACTGGCTCTGGATAACTGGCAGCTCAAGAGCGACATGTATAGCTTGACAAAGAGACAGGGAGAGGGAAAGAGAGAGGGTGACTTTTTTGACTTTTCACAATCCTTTATTTGACAAATTTTGTTGTATAAAAATAGAATAGGGATTGAGTTGATTAAAAATAAATAAATAGAATTTTTTTTTAGATATTATGGTTATTGTTTAAAACATGTATAGTTATTGTGCTTTTTTCAGTTTAAGTTTGCTGCAAAGATGATTTCATCATCTTCTACTGAGCACAGGGTTTCTTCACAACACCATATAGTTTTAAACATATTTATGTCCTTCATGTTCTTGTAGAAATTAAAATCAGTTAAGATTCTTGATTTAACAAGTCTGAAGAAGATCCTTTGAGGGTCTGTGCTTTGTGCCAGCTTATTTTTTCTGCTTATGTAAATTGCCATTTTGGCTTGACCAATGGTGAAGTTAATGAGCTGGCATACGAATCGGTTTCTCTGGACATATTTAAAACCAAGAATAAAAAGCTGATGAGTAAAATATATATTCAGTGGTAAAAAAAATAATTTTAAAAGGTTAAACAAAGGCGACAATACACAGTATCTCAATTCCATGTAAAATCATCCACTGGGGGTCAGCAGACTTCTTGGTTAATGGTGGTTTATACAGTGCCCTCCACTCTTCACATATCTTTATTAAAACCCAGTTCAGTGCGCCATGGGGTGTCTACCGTCCCATTCAGTTTTTTCTTGTTTAGTACCTTCACACAAGCTTTGTACAGAACCTTACCAGACATTGTCTCAAAGTTTATCTTTTTCTCATCACTCTCGTTTCCATCAGCTGAACTTGTTCCTCCGACGTTAGGGTGGTTCCAGTGGCGGCTGGTGCAAAGATTTTTTGGGGGGGCGTAAACAAAATTTAAATTAAACTTTTTAAACGGGTTTCGTTATTTTACAAAATCTGAAAATATTCAGTAAATGTATGAATTACACTCAAAGTATCAAATCCAGCTATGAAGTCTGATTTAATTGATACCATTAAACATTTTATTTGTTTCTATTTATGTTTATGTTTTGCTGGCGAAATACATTTTAGACAGAGACGTCTGCTCTGTCTTGTTAATTATTTTTAAACCCCTCAATTCTGCCATCAGTGAAACCGGTTTGATAACTTCACACCTATCATGAATGAAAGGTGAGAAGAGGGATTGCAGTAACTGGGGATCTGCATGTGTTCACCTCAGAGCGCCCTGTATTGAGCGAAGACTAAAACAAAAACAAAATCATGTTTGCTTCAGCATTGGAGACGGTATTGTTTTAGGCTAACTTTATTAAAGATTACACACTTTCATATTCTTTGTTGTACTGTGTCTTTTTGCACACGCATGTGCATCTTTAAAATCGAACAGAAAATAATAATGGGCTGGCAGGCAAGTTTTTTCATGTAACTTAAATGGCTGAATGAAGTTAAATATACACAATAAATTAATAATTGTGTTTGCTTTACATTTGAGCACTCATGTGTAAATAGATTTTTCATTGTATATACTCCCATATCATGTGTGTCTAATACTGTTTTATTCATATTTTACATTACATGCAGTTTGTAATTTACTTGCAATTGTACTTTTAAAATGTTACCTACGCAGGACTTTAGATGGGTAAATGAAATAGGAGTATGTGAGAGTGCTTGTGATACGCACGGGAAGACCTTTCCGTTTGGATATGGTGTGGAATTATTAATTAAGAATTTAAACGGAAACAAAAGGAAACTGAAAACACAAAAAATAAACAGAGCTCCGCCACGAACGGGCTCTGGAAACTAAAGCAGAAACTTGTATCCTCTTGGGGCTCATGCCCTTATTTATTTGAGAGAGGTGGGGGGTTGTGTTTTTGCACTAGTAACCTGAGCGCGCACGCTGAACTGTTGCGTGCCGCTCTCTCTCTCTCGCCAGAGTTTTAGACAGACAGACGCTTGGGCTTTGCCTCCGTCTTTTAACAATGCGCTTAGTCTGTCTGGCAGCCGCGTGTATAAATGGTCGCGCCGGTGGCTGTTCAGAACTCCGCGTGGTAGCAGCCTGTGGATCTGCCCGTTCTGAACAGTTTAAGCGCGGCTCTGCCCCTCGCGCGACCCACTTCATTACAGATACTTTATGCAATTCACAAATTTACTGAATATGTTCAGATTTTGTAAAATAACGACAACCGTTTCCTTCCTATAACTTTTGTATGAACTGAAGCTCAGCATGTCTTCTTTTCCTGTTTTAATCTGTTATATTTAAGTGAAATATATTTAGCATATTTGCCTAAATATTCCGTTTTATGGACAGATGTATTACGAAGTGAAGACCTGTTGTTCAGTTAGTGTTAAATATGCGAAAGTCCTGATTCGTTAATATGCCAACATATCTTCATTAAAACTAAAAATGTGTCGACATTGAGCACCATAAGAGAACATGAATGAACAAAAAAATCTGTAATCAGGTGTAGTGTCTTTGTTTTTTGTTTAGGTTTCTTCATATGTCACTTAAGTCTTGGGCCTCCATCATCTCCCACATTTTGTGGGAGGCCATGTGAGGTTCTTTATGATTTCTGTCCAGATTGTCAGTTGTGCAGATCCCCACCCAGAATTAAAATATCAGCAGACAACAGGCATTAATTACGTTGTTTAATTTGTCTAAAAACATCATCCTCTCTACTGCCTTGGTGGGAGTATACACACAAATAAAGACAAAGGTCTCATTCTCATAAATAGTTCTCACAAGAGCCTCCCATTTAAAAATTCTTCTATTATATAAGAGTTAGGTATAAAATTTCAAGCAAAGAGCAGTGCTACACCACCACCCAGTGGTGTATTATGGCTCAGAATTGCGAGCCCATCCCACTCTTTTGACCAGTGTCGATGTGTGTCTCTTGAAATAAAGCAACATCAACATGCTTCTGTTTTAATAGTTCATAGAGTTTAGCTCTTTTTTCATATGTTCTTTCCCCATTTATGTTTAAGCTTGCAATGTTTACTTCATTCTTTAAAAAGTATATAGTTAAAAAGATTTAGATTTTAGATTTATATCAGTCTTTGTCACAAACTAGCCAGACTCATGGGTCTAAATCCACTCTGGAGATCTCCCTTACGCGCTCCACTCTTAATCAGCACACCTGTATCGAATCAAGCAATCAACCCTTGGCTTTATAAGCACACCGAGTGTGTCACTCAGTGCCGCAGTGTCTCGCTCGTGTGCCCCGTATCGTCCTTGCTAAATCTCGTTCGTTGTGTTTTTCCTCGTTACCGACCCCTGCTTACCCTTTCTGGATTACTCTCTCGTCCTCGCCCCTGGTTACCTCGATCGTTCTGGATTGATCTTTGTGTATGACCCTGACTGTGTTTTGGATTTCGATTTTAGCTATCGCCCCCGGATTTGTTGTGCTCACAGCTGCACCTCCGTTCAGCGGCACTCACCTCGGATCCAAGCCAACTCCTCGGCGTCCCCACACTTCCGCGTT
>JAAGKR010001038.1:90352-133158 GCA_011419295.1 Clarias macrocephalus
ATCATATTAATTAATTTTAAAAAATGGATAGGACCAGCGCCGCACGTCTCAGCTTTGGCCGTTCTTTCTTCTGACAAACATGCTTGGGAACTCATGCGGTGAGGAGCGGAACTGATGCCGACACAGGTACAGGAGGTGAACGAAATAAATCGACCAACACCAGGACACCTTTTCCCTGGAGCCGGGGGGTCATACACAACACAACATGACATCAAAATTCCCCCTGGCATGGTAATACGCCAACACCCCTACAGAGTTCCGGAAGCCCGCCACCAGGCAATTGAAACCGAGGTGAACAAGATGTTACAAGAGGGTATAATCGAGGAGTCAATGAGTCCCTGGTCCAGCCCAATTGTGGTGGTACCCAAGCTCGATGGGTCCCTACGTCTTTGTAATGACTTCCGGCGATTAAACCAGGTCTCCGAGTTCGATGCAAACCTGCTGCTGCCGGTGGATGAGCTTGTGAGCGGCTGGGAAAAGCCCACTTTGTGTCAACCCTCGACCCGACAAAAGGGTACTGGTAAGTGGCCCAGACCACAGAGGCTAGAGAAAAAACAGCATTTAGCACGGAAAAGGCCCACTGGCAATTTCGAGTTCTTCCCTTTGGCTTACATGGAGTTCCAGCCACATTCCAATGACTAATGGACAGAGTGCTCCAGAAACACTGCTCCTACGCCACAGCATATCTAGATGATGTCATCATTCACTCAGGCAGCTTGGATGACCACATCGTTCATCTCCAACAAGTGCTTGAGAAACTCAGAAAAGCCGGTCGAACAGTGAACCCGAACAAGTGCCACCTTGGCTTAATGGAAGCTTGGTACCTAGGATACTGCATTAGGCGAGGAGTAGAAGCGGTTACACAATTATCCACAACCCAAAACAAAGAAACAGGTGCATGTATTTTGGGGGTTATTTGGGTATTACCAACAGTTCATGCCTAACTTTTCATCTCTCTCACTCCCCCTCTCAGATCTACTTCAGAAGGGACAGCTGGGGGGCTTTACTGTCATAGCAGACCGCACAATCACTACGTGTACTGCGCAGCTCCACGCACCCAAAGGACAAAGTTCAAGTTCAAGGCCACCAGCAACGCACAGGAAAAGTGGGCAGGGAGCTGTAATCACACAGCCTGTCTCTTATTCCCACTCACCATCTGGGAGAGCATGGGTGAATATAAAAGGAGACCAGGAAGCCAGCATGTTAAGTGAAATGTTAACCTAACGTCACTTCTGTAGTCGTTCTCTGAAAAGTTCTGAAAAAATAAATTCCCGGAGGTCCACGCTTCGGAGGACTTTCTGCCACAGCTGGCAGCCCTCTCTGCAGTCTCATCTTCCACCTCCGGAAGCCCAGCTCTCTCGCCCCGCCGGATCAATAAAAAACTGGAGAAAGTTTTCACACACTGCATAGAGCTTTTGAATCTGACAATCTGGGGACCATTAAGAATTATTTGACATTAAATGACTGAAATAAAACGTGAGGCTTATGACAGTTAGCTAAAATTCAGAAATAAAAAAAAAATACTCAGAAATGTTTGGTTTTTGCAGCTTTTACAGTTTTCTGATAAAGACACCAACTATCTCTCAAAGAAATAAAAGACACTAGCAATTTGTCCTTTCTCCATTTTCATTCCATTTTGCAACACTCATGTCTGACAGCACGAGTCTCGTCATTTAACCAGGGTTGGATTTAACTGTGGGACTACTGGTTTTTAATGGCGCCACAGAGTCCAATGCAGCCTTACAGGTGGAATGGAACCAGGATGCTAGTGCCTCAGTGTTGAAGCCAGCAACAGAAGATGCCATCCGAGATGTCATCATCACAGCTTCGGTTAAACGCATAAGAGAACTGAGCGGCAGTGGAGGAGTTAAACACGCAACAGCGCTGTACATGTGCGCAGGGTTTAACATCATTATTCAGTAGAACAATGTCGAACAATATAGGCATATTGAAGAAAATACTGCATCACAGATTTCAATATTAGAAATAGATAATCCATGAGATAAAATAAGATCAAGGGTGTGCCCTTCT
The DNA here is from genome assembly GCA_011419295.1 of Clarias macrocephalus. Classification (NCBI taxonomy): domain Eukaryota; kingdom Metazoa; phylum Chordata; class Actinopteri; order Siluriformes; family Clariidae; genus Clarias; species Clarias macrocephalus. Next base: position 92,384 of record JAAGKR010001038.1, read on the forward strand.
GTGTGGGGCCAGACACTGCACAAAACCAAATGAATCGATTAAGTTTAAAAAATCTTTGGTCAGCAGAATTTCAGGGCATGAACATTAAAATCACCTACAATAAGGACACGATCATATTTAAGCATCATTTCAGCTAAAAAGTCACACAAGTCAATTAAAAAGTCCTTATTATACTTTGGTAGACAATAAATAACTCCACACAACACTGTGTGAGAGCGTCCAAGCTCAAATAAGTTCAGCTCAATAATGACAAAAAAAGTCAATAATGACAGCTGCTTATAATAGATGTTATCCCTATGGACCACCAAAATTCCTCCTCCTCGACCTGATGTTCTCGGGGAATTTAGATAGGCACAAGATAAGTGGAGAAGTTCAGAGAAGGCACTGTACTCACCAACATTCAGCGATGTCTCCGTAATAAAAAGAAAGTCCAAACCACGTGAGGTGATAAACTCCTTTATAGGATGAAAGTTTTGTTGGTTAGTGATCTAACATTTACCAGGCCCATCTTGGTCATCCTGTTTAGTGTCGAGGGGGGGGTTGAGATAAATTTGACCCTAATGATTTCCCATAATCTTGGCATGGTTAACTGGCTGTGTGTGATAACAGCACATTTAATGCAGATAATAAAATGACTGAGCAAACATCACCAGATCTTCTGAATGAAAAGTTTCATTATAAAAAGCTTCTAGTTAGAAGTTTGGATAAAACCAAAGCTTTGTGCCCGTGCTCCCTTTAAGGAGAACTATTTTTACAAGAATACATAAAATGTAAGACATGGGAGTGGTGGCTCAAGCAGTTAAGGCTTTTGGTGGTTAGTTTTTGCCACACCCCATACTACCCAAACACTGCATGCAGGGCCAGTCTGGTTCCATGTGAGAAATTTAAATTCAACATTTGTTAATAACGTTAATGTTTGAGGTATTAGAAAACTGCATAATGTTTCCTCTAACCAGTTTATCATGCATTTCTTTATTCCAACATTGCATGTTTATAATATGAATAAATCTGAGTATTTAAAAATTGGTATTAATCGCAGACTATGACTGTCATTGTCATGGGTCTAGCTGGTGGTTCTGGCTAGACCGGCTGATGGTGTTGCCGTGGGCATATATTAGAGCAGGCAGAGGGGTTAGTAGCTACACGGAATATGGAGACACAGGATGCTGACCTAACCGGGTTAGTATCTAATGGAGTTAGTACGGACCTAAAGAGGAAACAGAACACAAGAAAGGCACAAATGAGGCTAACCCAAACTAGCGGCTAACCTACTAGTGACCAGAACCACTAGCAGTCAATCCCACTAGAGGCTAGCCTACTGGAGGCTAACCCTACTAGGGGATAACCCTACTAGTGGCTAACCCTGCTAACGGCTAAGCCCTCATGTGGCTACACATACAAGGGAAGACACAGAACAGTACTTACACAGTAGACAGGAGGAGACACAGCTTAGCTAAACATTGAACAAGGCAGCTCCATGAATCCATCAGAACATACAGAAAACAAAACTAGAGCCCTCTGAAAACAAAGGTTACAAAACATAAACCAAATATAAACTTAAAGAAACAAAAAGGAATGCCCACATGACGTTATACAAATAAACAATCAACATTCAACATACCAAACAAACACAAACATTCAACAACATACAACAACAATGCTCGACCCAGTTTCCCAGAACAAACTGCTATTTATAGAAACTTTAATGAGCCACCTCAGTTCAGGTGAGCACTCATCACCTGACTGAGGTGCCTTCTGGGAAACTGAGTCAACCAACAAAAACTACAGACAGACATGAACAGTGACCTCTAGTTGAGGTTCCCAACAGTCATTAACTAAATAAAGAAATAATAATAATTGATTGGAGAATGTACAAAAAAGTTTGACGCCGATCCTTGACTAACACAAAACTCCTGATTATTTGTAGATCTGAAGGTTACAGTATCACACGTGAGTACAGACTATAAACAACTGATCTGTAAACCCACCTGCACTCTGTCTAACCCCACTTACATCTGGTACAAGAACGGCCAGCATGTTACTGAGCAGAACAGAAATGATCTGAATCTGGATGTCAGTAGTCGGGATGCAGGCAGCTACTCCTGTGCTGTAAGAGGACATGAGGTGCTTCGCTCTCCTGCTGTCTGTAAGAATTCCCTTTACACTTCACTTACTGACATCATCTCAGTGCCAGCTTCTGTTTATTCAGCAACAAATGTTTAACACTCTTTTCTCTTTTATTTCTTTCTTTTAACAATCGTGGATAATGTGTATCTCTCTACAATGTACACAACCATTGCCTCTTTTTTTGTGATCTCAGAAAAAAAAAACAGATTATAACTTTTTTTTTAAAAAACATTTGACATCTGTTTTACTCCCATTCCACTGTGTTGAATTTGCTACCAAATTTTTTATGACCTCCGGAGAGCTCAGTAACGGCTCCTTATAGCCTCTTTTGGGCTCTGTGTAAATTCTGACAGGAAAATTGGAGTGTTCAAAAATTTCAGTTGGTGCCATCAATATCAACACCTGGGTAACACCTTGGTATTGATTCTTAAGCATTCTTAACGAGATATCGGTTTTTATTGCCTTCTTAACTGTTCAGCAACATTCGAGATGCCAAAAATCCTCATATTAAATGTAAATAGAATTAATGACAAAATTAACAAAGTGATATTTTAAAGAAAACATTGATGATCTGTTCGATTGTTGATCTGTACAACACTTTTATGACTGTTCCAATTATTATCCCTTCTTTTGCATGTGATTGATGCCTTCAGTAGCTCTAAATGTCTGTTAAGTACAACCAAATTACTAGGATATTATGTCTATTTAGTTAAAGTGAAACACACACAGTATACCAGTGTATGTGAGTGTTAATGGGCGCAGGTCGTGATTGATGCAAGTGCAGGGAAGGAACTCGGGGAAAACAAAGCATGGTCAGTATCGAAAAAGCAAGGCATGGAAAAATGCTGGTAAATTGGGATATGGAAGGCACTCAATAATCTGGCGATGTGGTGGTGTCAGTGTGTGGTTTGAATTGTTAAGGGAAATTATTAGTTATAGGGCACAGGAGAGTGGAGAGTGAGATGGTGAGATGTAAGGAGCGGTTGGGAACGTGGAACAGGAGTGCTCAGGTAAACATGGCAAAGCTGTGTGTGTGTGGCGTTCACACATGTGGTGTTCATAGGGGGAGGGGTAGCCGGGTGTAACAGTACCCCTACCCCTATAAACACCACCTGGCGTTCTAACAGGTGTCTCAGGGTGGAGTCTGTGAAAGTCAGTGATAAGGGAACGGTCCAGGATGAACCTGGCTGGTACCCAACTTTTCCACTTCCACTGCTGCGCGATTTGAGGAGTTCAGACTGTGAAGGCTTCACCCCATCTATGAGTTGAGGAGAAGAGGGGGGGGGGGTTGGGTGGGTGGATATAGTAGACAGGGGACCTGTCTGCAAAACAGTAAGACATGAAATGTGGGGTTGATTCAGCACATGGATAGAGGTAAGGCCAATCGGACAGAGCATGGTTTGATGACATGAGTGATCGTGAACGGTCCGATGAACCTTGGTGAAAGTTTCATAGAGGTGGTCTTGAGAGGAAGGTCACGAGTTGATAACATGACCTTTTGACTAATGTGATATCTGGGAGCTAGTAAACGGTGGCAGTTAGTCTGGTGCTGGAAGGAGCTGACGGTGTGCTGTAATTGGGCACAAGCTCATTGGCAAGTCCTTCTGCAGTGGCGGATGAAGACTTGTTTGACCTGTTAGGTCTTGTTTGGTGGAGGGAACCACAGTTTCCTCTTCCTGGGAGAGGATGGTGGGGGGGGGGGGGGGGGCTGATACCCAAGGCAGCAGAGAAATAGGGACATCCCTGTGTAGGAGGTGGGGAGCGAGTTGTGGGCATATTACACGCTCCAGGAGGCTGCATCCTGCGAGGCCATGCACCTTAATGCCTTCTCCTGTTCCTGATTCATGCGTTCAGTTCGACCATTAGTCTGGGGGTGAAAACCAGATGAAAGACTGGGGGTGGCACCAATAAGGCCATAAAAGGCATTTCAGAACTGAGCTGAGAATTGAAGCCCTCTGTCAAAAACAATGTCCAGTTGAAGTCTATGAAAACAAAAAACATGGTTGATGAGAAGCTCAGCTGTTTCTTTGGCGGAAGGAAGGTTAGGTAACTGATGAAATGGGCTTATTTGGAGAACTGGTCTACAATAGTTAAAATCCAGGTGTTATTGTCGGGTGGTGGTAGTTCAGTGACAAGTCAATAGAAATGTGGGGGTATTGAAGGCAGTCTTCCACTCATCACCCTCCCTTATTCTACCAGATGGTAGGCATTTCTTAGGTCTTGTTTGGTGAACATGAGGGCATCCTGGAGTATTTCAAAGGCAGATGTCATTAGTACCGTGATCTCGTTTAGTCCTATGTAGTCAATGCAGGGTCTGAGAGACTTGTCTTTTTTCTCGACAAAATAGAATCCTGCTCCTGCAGGTGAGGATGGGCGAATTATCCCTGCTGCAATTGACTCATTGATGTATTGTTCAATAGCTTCTCTCTCAGGGCGGGAGAGAGAATATAGTCGGTGCTTGGAAATGGAGGTGCCAGGGAGAAGGTCAATAGATATGTGGGGGTTATGCAACATTAGGCTCAAGACAATGGGTGCCTGAGCATTTTGGGCAGTGAGAAAAGTGATGCTCTCAATGTGATTGCCGGAAAACTGTAAGGTAATGGGGGCAGTGCGATGAGTGATAGGAGCGAGTCTACTGCCATCATGAGCCTGAACAATGAATGGTCGAGACAGAGGATTGAGTGGGATTTTAAATTGAGAAGCAGAACAGGTGGAGATCAGGTTTTGGTCAGGCCCGGTATCTACTATGGTGTGGGTGATGTAGGAACAATTTTCCAATGTCAAGGTAATGGGGAAACATGAGCGCTGGGGGAAAAGAGTACAAGGAGGGCCCCCGTACCCACAGAACTACTGGGTGGCCCGACCTTTTAGTGGGAAGGAGTTCAGAATATGGCCCACCTGTCCGCAGTAAAAGCAATTTCTCCCTTGGTGAAATATGTGTGCAAACTATCTGCATGGGTTCAGTAAGTGACTCAGGAGTGGTAAAATTGAGAGATGTGGTGTAGGTTTTACTAAAGGGCAGGCGAGAGAGTGAATTCCGTGATGAAAGCCGGGGAGAGCGAGAAGTCGCGCAGGTTGGTGGCTGGTTTCACAAAGCTTATTCATGGTCGAAGGCATGAGAAAAGTCCGAGATCCGAGTTCATAGTCATCAAACAAATCCAATGGTCGATAATACAAAATCAGTGAGCGTGGAAATCAAAAACGTGATGCAGTAGTGAGGTTGGGGTAAACAGAGCGTGGTCATTAACGAAAAAGCAAGGCATGGAAAAACACTGGAAAATTGGTCTAGGGAAGGCATTCAATAATCTACCGACGCGAAATGTGTAAAATGTAAGGAGCATTTGGGAACATGGAACAGGAATGCTAAGGTAATCATGGCAGAGCTGTGGCTTGGTTGGTCGAGACAGTGAGAGAGTGCAGGAGGGACATATGTCTAGTGTCTAAAAGTTGGCACCTATTCGTTAACAGGACAATATGAGATTGTTATTACATTTTTAACACCTCGGTAATAGTTTGTAATTGTCTGGAGCATCCTTTTAATTTCTCTTTATGTCAATAGTGATATGGTTTTATTGTCAATTATTTAGGGCTTGGTATAATGTAAAATTCCTTGATGCATCACTATTGAAATTTTATACAATAAACTCACATTCAGTGATTCATGAATAGAATTAGATTTCTGTTCCCATTTTGTGTTTCAGGTGTTTATGATGAGAAGAGCTGCTGGAGTGTGACTTACTCCACCCAGACTATCTGCACTGTGATTGGCTCATCAGTGGACATACACAGTTATCACACCTTCCCTAATCGTTTTAAGGTCACAAAAGTTTTGTGGTTTATTAAAGTGCAGGCTGATGGTGAGCCTGTGGATGTGAGAGAGGATGAGGAGTATCAGGGCCGAGTGCAGTACACACAGAGCTCCCAGAATAACTGTAGTCTGAGAATCACTAACCTGACAGAGAGAGACGCTCAAACATACAGATTCAGATTCTACACTGATGGGGGTGATTACACCAGTGAACCTGGAGTCTCTCTGTCTGTCACAGGTAATGTTACGCAAATATACATTTATTTATTCACATTTACAGAGATGAGAGTGATGAAAATAATGAACCCAGTTTATTATTTTTCAGATCTGAAGGTTACAGTATCAGACTGGAGAGACCAGTACATGACACTGAGCTGTATCACCACCTGCACTCTGTCTAACAACCCCACTTACATCTGGTACAAGAACGGACAGCGTGTGTCTGAGTGTAAATCGGCCTCCTGCTCTGTAGCTGCAGTCAGTGGTGCGGTCAGTTACAGCTGTGCTGTTGAAGGCCACGACAGTCTCCTCTCTCCTCCAGTGTGTGAGTGTGGATTTTACTCTCCTCAATCTATAACTACTGTGCAAATGTCTGTAGGGATTATTGTCGCGAAGCAACTTTGCTTAGCAGCAAAATAAATATAGGAAATGAATTTTAAAGGTGTGAAGAAATGTGTAAATCACAAATTTCAGATTCTGTTGAGTACAATGTTGTTATATAGACAAAGGCATAGTGGTTAGCACACGCACCCTTAGGGTCCAGCGTTCAATTTCTGTCTCGGGTTTGTGTGCGTGGAGTTTTTGTGTTCTTCCCATGCTTGGTAGGTTTCTTCTGGGTACTCCCACAGACCAAACACATGCAGATTAGGCTGACTGGCGTTCCCAAATTGCCTGTAAAAATTGCCCAAAATGTAATGTGTGTGTGTGTGTGTGTGCCCTGCGATGGACAAGTGCCCTGTCCAGGGTGTACCCTGCCTCATACCCTGGTATAGGTTCCAGGCCCCAGCAGCCCTCTGTGTGCATGATAAGCGATATAGATGATAAATGAATAAATGAATGTTAATCATGTCTGCATTATTATGTACAAAACCATTGACTATTTCATCTTAAAAATTAATAAATAAATGACGTTACAGAAGAATATTTCCACATCAAATATTGACTGTGTGTATTTTCATAGATGTTCCTTTTATGTAGAAATGTTTTCTAAAACATCTTTTTTATTGCATTTTTTATGTGCCCAAATCTGTTTGCACAGTACAGTAAGTCATCTGTTTGATTTTACCGAGCGTGCTGGAGAATAAGTTCTTGTGGTAACTTTGTCACATTCGCTCCTTTCTGTATTTCATGCAAAACCCAGGAGCCTAAAGTACATTACTTTCTTTTTGGTATGTTTTTCCATCTAAACCTGGTCTGTAATGTAATGTGTTGTGTTACCTACCACCTTATGTAATGTTATTTATTTATTAATTGTTAAGGTATGTTTGGGAACAGTGAATTGTTTTGTATATGATAAACATAACACAATTTGTACAACAGATAATATGGTGCCTTAGACTTTTACACAGTACTGTATATCTAATGCTGATCCTGAACACACACCAGCTGATTCAGGTGTTTTATTTCTCATCAGATTCCCCTAAAAACACCAGAGCAGTGGTTCTTTCCTCTGGAGACACAGTGGAGGGGGATTCAGTGACTCTGAGCTGTAGCAGTGATGCAAACCCTCCTGTTCTCACCTCCTCCTGGTTTAAGCAGAGAGCAGCTGCAGACACACTGCTGACAACAGGCCAGAATTACAGCATCAGCAACATCAGCTCCCAGCACAGCGGACTGTACTACTGCACCGCTCACAACCAGCTGGGACAGAACAACTCCACACCAACACTCCTGGATGTGTTATGTAAGTGCAGTGTAATATTCTTTTATCTTGCTGTATAAAGCAAATGTTTTTAACAACAATTGATTGATTGCTATGTAATGGAAGCTATGCTAGTCCTCAACCAGAATTTGTAGGCATGTGACTAAATAAGAAATAGATAATATCTCAAAATACTAACATGTACTGCTTTCTAGAAAAAGTTGCCACTTCAGAATGGTCAATTTATTGGCCTACATCAAACAAAGAAAACAACTAAGGAGATTTAAAGTTACTGCAGTTGGGTTAAGGACCCTCCGACACATTATTAAAAAAATAAAAGGACAATGGTGATCCATTAACCCTGTGAAAGGAATGTGGTTAGAAAAAAAATTATTATGAATGGAGATCACTTAAACACTTGTTATATGTGTATTGTGAGAAAGCGTACATTGAAAAAGTAGCCTGTTTACTATAGACGATGAGTCAGTTAGTGAGTGAACATACATTGGTCTCTTCATTCATCTTTGAAGCTTCAGTTTTCATTAAATACTTGGAGTAAGCCTGAGGATTAGGGTGCTTTGTAGATAGATTACTGTTGTTTCTCTGTCTCCCGCATACTCTGTGCATACAAGTTAAACTATCATGTTGATTGGCTCTGCATATAGCCACGCCCACTTCAAGGGAAAAGACACTATAATTGTCCACAAAAGCGCTGGATGCTTTGTCGTGATCTGGCACATAACTGTTCATAACATCCCTTCTCAGCAGTTTGATTTCGCTTAGATATAACTTAAGATTTAACAGGCTAATACCGATGGACTGGCAAAATTTAATTAAATTCTGTCCAGCCAGTTTTGTGAGACATACAAATTTATAAGACAGGTTGTGGGTCATCCAGTGTATGACACGCTGGTTTCTGAAGAACAGATAGTTAGAATTTTTTTTATTGCTGCTGTTGTTTGTTGTCACAGGTCAGGTTTTATGGTCTCCTCTAAACAATTTATATGTGACTTTTTTGTTTTTTGTTTTTGTACTCTTTGGACTATAATCAGAGCTGTAGTGCTCTTAGTTAGTACTGGAGCAGACATTTGAGGAGTATGAGTGAACATGCACAGTTACTGTACAGTATAACAGGACACACTAGCAGAAAGGTATAAATGCACACACCGCTGTACAGCACTTGGATAGGCTACAGCACAGGCTCAGAATAGACTTGACACAGAAGCATAAATCTGGCTTTAACTTCGAGACCAGCAGGGACAACCAAAAACTGGGTAAACCATCTACAACCCGTGGCAAAAAGTATGGAATCACGCCTCTCAGAAGATGTTCATTCAGAAAAGAAACAAGCACATACATGCGACAAAACTATTTTAATTCAACAATCCAACCTTCTGGCTGTATAAAACACTTTTTTTTTTTTAAAAAATCAAAGAAAGATAACTTCATTGACAACTGTTTTAAAAATCAAACAGAGGAAAAAAATATGGAATCACACAAATCTGAGGAAATTATATGGAATCAACATGCACTTTGCATTTCTAAAACAAACACCTATATCTGATTACAACTGCTAATTAGTCTGCAGTTAAAGAGTGCTTGCACACATTAGTGATGTGTTAAACTAAGATGATTGACATAACTCATGGCTCCAACACGAGAGATGTCAGTTGAAACAAAGGAGACTTCTTGAAGAGGGTAAATCTTCACTGGAATGTTGCAAAAGATGTTGGTTGTTCCCAGTCAGCTGTGTCTAAAATCTGGACCAAGTACAAATCAAATGGAAAGGTTGTAAAAGGGAAGCGTATTGGTAGACCAAGAAAGACATCAAAGCGCCAAGACAGAAAACTTAAAGAAATATGCCTTGAAAACAGAAAATGCACAACAAAACAAATGAGGAACAAATGGGCAGAAAGTGGAGTCAAGGTCTGTGACCGGAATGTAAGAAATCGCCTAAAAGAAATGGAATTTACATACAGAAAAGCCAAACAAAAACCATCATTAACATCTAAACAGAAAACAACAAGGTTTCAGGGGGCTAAAGAAAGACAATCCTGGACTGCGGATGACTGGGTGAGAGTTACTGTATATTCAGTGATGAATCACGAATCTGCATTGGACAGGGTGATGATGCTGGAACTTTTGTTTGGTGCCGTTCCAATGAAATTTATAAAGACAACTGCATGAAGAAAACATGCAAATTTCCACAATCATTAATGATATGGGGTTGTATGTCAGGTAGAGGTATGAGACATGACAGTCATTACATCTTCTATAAATGCACAAGTTTATGTTGAGATTTTGGATACTTTTCTTATTCCATCAATTGAAAGGATGTTTGGTGATGGTAGCATCATTTTTCAGGATGATGATGCATCATGCCATAGGGCAAAATCAGTGAAAACATTCCTACAGGAAAGACATATAATGTCAATGGCATGGCCTGCAAATAGTCCGGACCTCAATACAATTGAAAATCTGTGGTGGAAATTAAAGAAAATGGTCCACGACAAGGCTCCAACCTGCAAAGCTGTTCTGGCAACTGCAATAAGACAAAGCTGGAGATTGATGAAGTTTACTGTTTGTCATTAGTTAAATCCATGCCTCAGAGAATTCAAGCTGTTATAAAAGCGAGAGGTGGTGCAAGAAAGTACTAGTAGTGTTTTTATTTGGAGATTCCATATAATTTTTCTCAGATTTGTGTGATTCCATATTTTTATTCCTCTGTTTGATCTGTAAAAACAGTTGTCATTGACTATAGTTATCTTTTTTTTTTTTTGTGTTTTATACAGCCAGAAGATTCGATTGTTGAATTAAAATAGTTGTGTGGCATGTATGTGCTTGTTTTTTTCCTCTACACAATTAAACATTTGAATGAACACCTTCTGAGAGGCGTGATTCCATACTTTTTGCCAGGGGTTGTAACACAGGGGTATCAAACTTCATCCAGAAAGAGTCAGCATGGATTTAGACTTTGATTCCAACCAATCAGAAGACACACCTGATGCTAAGAATGACTAATTAAACAGGTGGTATTAGGTGTGGCTTCTGCTTAGTTGCAATAAAAGCCTGTTTTTGGATAAAATTTGACATTAAAATTTAAATTTAAAAAATGAGATCCAAGATCAGGAATTCTCATTGCTTGACTACGTATCAACCTCAAATTTATACCTCCTTTAATCATTTATTTCTGTACTCATTTTGTTTTTGTTTTTTAATAATTGCCTAAAAAATCATTATTATCTCAATTAACTATATTTTTTGTCACTTACTGTATCTAAGGGGAAGCATGAACTACATTGTCAACAAACCTAAAGTCTATGAAAACTATAGCTGTTTTATACAAAACGGACTGTCTGAGATTATTTTTATTCCATTTAATAATAAAGATTCTGCACCTTTTAAAAACAGCTGACCATACACCAGCTGATTCAGGTGTTTTATTCCTAATCAGATTCCCCTAAAAACATCAGAGCAGTGGTTCTTTCCTCTGGAGACACAGTGGAGGAGGATTCAGTGACTCTGAGCTGTAGCAGTGATGCAAACCCTCCTGTTCTCACCTACTCCTGGTTTAAGCAGAGAGCAGCTGCAGACACACTGCTGACAACAGGCCAGAATTACAGCATCAGCAACATCAGCTCCCAGCACAGCGGACTGTACTACTGCACTGCTCACAACCCGCTGGGACAGCACAGCTCCACACCAACACTCCTGGATGTGTTATGTAAGTGCAGAATACACACTTACACATTTACCCAAATTGTAATTAAAGCTATGCCAGTCATGAACCACAATCTGTGGGCATGCTACTAAATAAATAAAAAAATATATATATATCTCAAAATACTAATATAGTGCATTCTAGAAAAAGTTTCAAAAGAGTCAAATTATTGGCCTACATTATTGGCCAAACAAAGAAAAAAACTAACAAATTAGTTACTGCAACTGGGTTAAGAACCTTCCAACACATTGTTAAAACATGGAATGCACAGCGGTGATCTATTAACTCTATGGAAGGCATGTGGTTCAGGATCTCTCTCATGCAGTGATCAACTGGCAATGCTTCTTTTACTCGCCAATGTAATTTCTGGAGCATGTGGCACCACTCTGCCCACATGCTGCTCTTGCATTTTAACATTGGCCACTTTGTTGTATAAAGTACTCGTTTGTGGAAATTACCATCACTGTAGTATTTCTTCACTACAAAATATTTTTATGACTTTTTTAATGACTCTAATTACATTTAAAAATGGCAGCGATTAAAAATTCACTTTGCGCCACCTGTTGGTCATTTCATGAATGAATTTGAAATCTGATTGATTTATTTTGGCTGCTGTCATTTTGCGGCGATGATGAGCACGGCAGTAACGGGCATTCTGGCTGATTCCCTACTGTAACTTTTCATAATAACATCACTTTTACTCACCATTTTGATTTTAGCACATAACCCTCAGCTCCTAGCTTGGGTATTTTACATGTCCACACGTCAGCCTTCTACAGGTATGTTTGCTCTAACAATCTGTGTTTAAAACATAGTGTTTGTGTTCCACATTATTACTTGTTATTAGTACCACGGTTTAGGAATAGATGAGACAAACTGGTTTTAAATTTCTCGCAGGAAGAATAAACATACATTGATTTGTCTATTCTCCTTTGAAGGTTCAGTTTTCATAGTCTACTTGATTATTTTGGAGTAAGCCTGAAGATCAGGGTGCTTTGTAAGTGCATTAACATAGTTTGTTGTCTTTCATATTTATTGTCTCTGCTGAGTGATGTGTATAGCCTCGGGAGAAAGCACTATAATCATTCATAATCTGGCACATAACTGCTCATAACGTCCCTTCTCCTAAAAATTTTAATTTCACTTATGGCAAGAGACTGGCAACGTTTCATTAAATTCTGTACTGCCAGTGTTTGATGCTGAACAAAATCGGCTGGACAGACAAACAAAGACAAACTGGCTTTTTTATTAGACCGGTTTCAGGTCCTCCAATGTATGAATCGCAAAGATATCGTTCAAAGAGTGACTTCTGACCGACGTACAAACAAAACCTGTGTGTTTTTTATTGTTGTTGGTTGTTCTGTCCCGCTTTTGGGTTTTGTAAGCTGCATGTTGAATGTTTAGTTTTTTTGGCTGGTTATTTAATTAAAAGTCAAGTTTTATAATGCCCTCTGTGTGATAGTACTATATGTGACTCTTTTTGGTCACATATATTCATTCATTCTTTGGACTATAATCAGAGTTGTAGTGCTATTAGTTTGACATTTGACAGGTGTATGTGTGAACATGGACTGCACTGAATTGGCACCCTGACGGGGTGTATCCCACCTAGTGTCCCACATCCCCTGGGTTAAGTTCCATGCTACAGGATTAGTGATACAGAGAATGAATTAATGAGTGTGTGAGTGAATGAGTGAGTGAGAGAGAGATTCAATGAAATTAAGCAGAATAAACATCTGCTGAAACAAAGGTGTCTCTCAGTGATGGGCACAGGGGGTAAAATTTCAACAGTGTGTAATCCTAATGAACCTGGCTTTGATCACACATCGAAATTAACCAAGATGGCGCCAGTGAGATTGGCTGCCATCACGACTGCTCCGACCTATTTTACTTAACTTTAAACCAGCAAATTCATCATCATTGAGTGCATTAAGTACGATAGAGATACTCTTATTTCTATTGGTTTACAAAGTACTTACAATTTAACGTTTTTAACTCGGATCCGAGCTGGGCGAGTGAGATCCTGAGGGAAAACAAAGGATGGGCGGCCCCAAGGGAAATGAGCTGGCATCAGAAACAGGCTGAGAGCTAGTGCACACTGCACACCTCTGCCTAGCATCCTGCTCGCCAATGTCTAGTCACTGGAGCACAAACTCGATGACCTCAGGGCCAGGGTAAAGTTCCAGAGAGACATTTGGGACTGCAATCTTCTCTGCTTCACCGAGACTTGGCTGAACCCAGCGGTGCCGGACCACGCCATCCAGCTGGCCGAGTTCTTCTCAGTTCACCGCATGGACAGGACACAGGACTCAGGGAAGTCAAGGGAAGGCGGCATGTGCTTAATGGTAAACAATAGCTGGTGCAACAGTGCGAGCGTTGGTCCTCTTACCCGTTCCTGCACACCCATACTGGAACTACTGTCCATCAAATGTCGTCCTTTTTATCTCCCTTGGGAGTTTACATCGGTCATGTATAGCGCCGTTTACATTCCACCACAAGCGGACACGGACACTGCCTTATGCAAGCTGCATGAGGCACTCACACAGCACCAGACACAACACCGGGATGGCGGGGGACTTTAACAACGCCAACCTCAAATGCGCAGCATCGAACTTTTATCAACACATCAGGAGGGTATTCCAGAAAGCTGGGTTAACTTACCATTTGGTAAAACTTAACCTCAGGGTTGATTTACCACAAACCCGCATACCATGAGTATGTCGGTTCCAAAACCCCTGAGCAGAGTAAGTTTAATCAACCTCCTACTGGTTACCCAGAGTTAATGCGCATTGACAGTGCATACATAAAGACATTTTCAATGTATCGCCAGTTTCACGAGTCAAAATGGAAAATCAAAGTGAAAAAAGAGAGCGGCAAACTTCACAGAGGCGGAGTTGGAGGTTTTAATGCAGCATATGAAGAATTCAAGCCAATAATAAAGTAAAAAGGAAAGTACTGTTAACCTAAATAATTGCAATTAGGTAAAATTAATAGACTTTTTTGAGTATTCAGAACGTTTTGATATTTCAACAGTAACTGTCACCTTAAAATTCCACCTTCTTAAAAAGCTCTGGTGGCTCAGTGGTAAGTGTTTCGCCCCGCTGTGTGAAAGACCCGGGTTCAACAACAATTTATTTGATATGCAACAAGTTCAACAAACTCAAAAATTTATAGTACCATTTACTTAAAATTGGAAACATCATTACTTAAATAACTCAAATTATTTGAGTTTTGCCAACTTAATTGGGTTTACAGTATGTGTAAAAAGTGTTTAAGTGCCAGACATACTGTGCGAACGGCTCTATACACAGTTGCCTTTCCCATATACTCTGCATCACCCACTCAAAAAATGCCCTGACACAAAAAAAACGAAGTGCTATGTTCACTGTAATCAGTTACATAATTTTTTTAAAGTAATGATGTTTCCAATTTTAATTAAACAGAACTATACTTTTTTTAGTTTGTTGAACTTGTTGCAAATTAAATAAATTATTGCTGCTGTGACCACATCAGACAAGCCGTGCCGGGGATAGAACCCAGGCCGTTCACATGGCAGGCGAAACCCTTACCACTGAGGCACCGGTACTTTATATTTTCCTTGGTGGAACTTTAAGGTAAAAGTTACTGTTATTTAAGTACTTACGATTACTTAAAATATCAAATTTGTTTGACCTAACTGCAATTATTTAAGTTAACAGTTACTCAATGTGTTTATTTACTTTGAGCATTAGGGTTTATAGTGTAAAGAATGTTTTCTGTGTTAAGCGCAGACCCGCGGTTTATGACATTTGCAATATGCAGTTTCAAGAGATTTGTTAAATAAATTTACGATTTCCTTGAAAACCGATAACACTCTTTCAAATAATCATTAGGAAATTAAAAGACATAAATATGCGGTCTTATAACTCTCTCCCGGCGAAAATAAAAGCCTCCACATCCACAGGATCATCATCAAAAGCGCACGTCATGCTCACTAAACCTCTGAAACAAA
Source organism: Clarias macrocephalus (assembly GCA_011419295.1). Lineage (NCBI taxonomy): Eukaryota > Metazoa > Chordata > Actinopteri > Siluriformes > Clariidae > Clarias > Clarias macrocephalus. The sequence goes on from JAAGKR010001038.1 coordinate 107,892, forward strand.
CTTACCCTTTAACATAACCTGCTACCAAGCAGGTTATCTTCAGAGAGTAAGTTGCTATGGTTACATACATACCTAGAAAGTTACCTCCGTTTTTGGAACCAAAAGTTGAGGTTATCCACTAACTTACTCTTAAACTTACCCGGGTATGTCACATAACCTGCTTTCTGGAAAACCCCTCCCCCCAGGACACTTGATCATTGCTATACAACAGGCTACAAGGCACAATCTCATCCCCCATCTTCTTCATGCCAAAGTGCAAACAAAGGCTCAAGGTCCGGTTCAGAAGGAGGTTGTGCGCTGGACGGACCAATCAGTAGCCACTCTACAGGACGCACTCGATGACGCAGACTGGGACATGTTCTCTGTGCCAACTTTCTAACTGGCAGACCACAACCAGTAAGGATGGGCAGACATGTCTTAGCCTCCCTCACTCTCAGCACTGGAGCACCCCCCCCCCCCCTCCCACCCACTCACTCTGGACATTTAGGACATTCATTGACACTAGTGGTCACTGTCACTGCAGACCTGCACATTACTTACTTGCTTATTTTATTTCCTTCTGTTTCCCTAATGCACATAACTCACTTTAAATATGACACTTTCGAGCATATTTGCACACCCTCTGGACATTTCTATTTATATTCAACTTCATTCCCACTCTAAATTTCCATAAATTCTATATTTTCTATATTGGATAGCAAGGTTTTTCTTATATTTTCTTATATTTTTCTTATACGTTATATTTTGTATTGTACAGATATTTTATTCTTTCTTGGTTAAATTTACTTTCTATTTTCTTTTTTATATATTTTTTCCTATTAATAGTCTTTTATTTTAAGGTCACAGACAGTTGTCTAAGCATTTCACTGCATATCGTTCTGTGTATGACTGTGAATGTGACATATAAAATTAGAATTTAATTTGACTTTAGCTAGTTCTTATGATTAGTTTCCGAAGGCTCAGAGGAGAACACAGTGTTAAAGTTCATCATGGTGGGACTGGGTGTCATCCTGGCATTAACACTCATTTCAGGAGCTCTGTGGATGTGGTATGTTAAATGTGAATACAACTATGTTTAAAACATAATTTACAATTAAATACTCATTTACAATTATCATGAACATGTGGTTGGTGTTTCTCAGGAAGAGAAAGTCGAGCTCAGCTAACAGCCACAGCAGCACTGGTGAGGGTGAACAGGTGAGTGTGTGTGAAAGGACAGACTGTTTGATCATGTGACATGTTCATATATGTAATTTATTCTGTGCTTCTTTTCAGTCTCAGACTGTTGCTGTGTATGAAACTGTCCCAGCCTTAGACTGCAGAGGGAAAGTCGCCTCAGATGATCAGGATAACCTCCAATATGCCAGTGTTGTTTTTAAAAAATCCCACAGACAGGGAGGGTCTCTGTCACCGAGACTTCCTCCAGACACCACAGAGGAAGAGGAAGTTCAGTACGCTGCTGTGAACATTAGCAGGAGCACTGCTGCCACCCAGTGAGTAAATCATTATCATTACACCAACACTAATTGTGCTGCTCAGTCTACTTCATTAAGTTCATCACCTGTTTTTGTTCCACAGACTTGGGACAGATAAAATGGCTGATTCGTCTCAGATCTACAGCAAGGTTCCTAAAATCCCCAGAAAATGAAAGAGTTGAGAGTGATTCATTCGTTCTCTATCTATGTATCTAAAGTGAATAGAAGAAGAGGAACAACTTTAGCCTTTTTTTTTAGTAGCAGTACTGATGCATTAATCTGGTATCATATACTGTAGTACTGTTTGTGTTAACTTTAAAATTGTGTCCATAGGTCAGGATTTAAAAAAAATATATTTAGATTAAGGATTCTGTTTTGTTAAATGTATTTTATTGCTAATTATTTTATGCTGCTTTTATTTTTAATTGCTTATATATGCCTTATTTATTTGTGCCTTTATTCACTGTATCATTCAACCTCTCTAAGTTTGTTGGTTGTTGGCATAACTAACATCATGTAGTTTAATAACGAATGAATCAGAAGTTGTTTCTCAGCTAAGTAGCTAAGGTAGCTATGTTAGCTAAAATTAATGCCAGCATAACCTGGAATCCGCAAAAAGTAAATAAATAAAAATAAATAAATAGTGAAACTTATAACTCCTTAATATGTTATCCATCTTAAGATGCTTCATTTACACTTACAGTAGGTAGTCAATGGCTATGTCTATTATTATTATTATGACTTTATGACTTAAGCTCAAATTACATTTTGGTAAGCACAGCGTCATATGTTGTATCGAAGAAATACTAGAGTGATGGTCATTTCCTCATCCGAGTACTTTATACAACAAACATGAAAAATCTGAACCAGAGCTATTGGCATTTACTGTACAATAATAAAAAAAAAAAACATTGTTTAAATGTTGTTTATACAAACGATCAAGTTCTCTAGCTAACAATTTTATTTGTACAAAGAATTAACTGTTATATAGCCTATCTCTGTATCTATTTATTCTTATTATTTTAAAAAAATGTTACATTTAAAGACATCAAAATTTAAATATAGAAATAACTGGAAAAATTGACTCTTAAAAATACTGGGTTGTTTCTGTAAACACCTGGTTGGGTTATTTTGACCCAACAACTGGTTTATTCTTTATTCTCTAGTTTTCTCCAATCGGCAGCCTGTATAACGTTCGAAATATTACTGTTTTTGTGTCACATGGTGTAGTTATAAGAGTTATTTAGGAGAGAATGCATGTATGTACAGCTCAAAACCTCCATCATTTATTAAAGATAGCATCTATTTAAAAAATTGCCCCAACAATTTCTGAGATTTGAGCTCCAGGCAATGCACATGTGCCATGCCTCATGTCACCCGCCCAATGCAGCTTCACCTCGGAAAGAACTTCTTAAAACTGCCGCTGGCTGTGATATCTCTGTAGTTGTTAAAACAGCAGAGGTATTTTATTTATTTCACTCCCATTCAGTCCTGCCCCTGGCAGAGTATTTCTAACCGGTAGTCTTTGGTATAATATGGTTATAGTATAATATATTGCAGCTGTGTGATGCATACTGTACTCTGCATTCCAGACTCTTTGGCGGAGGCTGTTGATGTTTGTTTTAAAGGTTTTCTTGTGTTTGAACTACACAAAGCAGTGTCTTCCCATCTGGAAGTTTTTCCTGCATACTGTATATCAGATTGATCGACATGAGTCCTCATCTATTAAATTTTTCAGGACAACAGTTTTTTTTTTCCAGCCCAGATTTAATCAATAATACAAAAAAAAAAAAAAAAAAAACGTTTTATTGTTCTTAATGTTATTTTAATAAATGTAAAAAGGTAAAAAGGCTTAAATAGTTAAAGTAAATAATTAAAATATTAACATGGGGAATGTTTGATGTCATGTGGGCATTATAAGATTTGTAATGAAAACATTTAAATAAAAAGTGGCACCTGGAATCCCTAAAAATAGATGCAGGATATTTTTTATAGTATGAGTAAATATGGTTTATTAATTGTGGGTTATTGTTGTTTCCTTACTTCAGTTCTTCAGTGGCGCGCCCCACTAGTGGGGAATACAGACATGACAGGTGGGGCGCAATGAACAGGAGGAAACTCGTGGAAAATAATAGGAAAGTACCTATTCTAACTCATGCTTTTCTTTATTGACAATGAAGATCGTAGATTTAAAACAAAACAATCACATACAGTGGAACCTCGGATTGCGAGTAACGTGGTTTACGAGTGTCCTGTAAGATGAGCAAAGATTTTTAATAAATTTTTAATTGGAAACCGAGTGCAGAGTATCATGTATCACGCATGCGCTCTTATTTTGACACCGAGCGTCAAGTGATCACAACTGAGCCAATGATTTTTCTCTCTCTTGCACTGCGGAATTATGGGTAATTGTCTCCCCTACTGGGTCTTGGTGCTCGTCTCTTACTGGTATAATCAACATCTTCCTCTCCCTCCTATGTGTGTGCGTGTGTAATTTGACACTGTGCCCCACACACACCGACACATACACACACACACTCTCTCTCTCTCTCCCTTGACTTTACTCACCGTCCTATATGTATGCGCGCGTAATTTGACACTGACACACGCACACACACTCTCTCGGCTTCACACACACACACATTCTTTACACAGAAAACGTGATTCTTTTCAAATGTAAGGTGCTGGTTCATTTGTTTTTGTTTTTACTTTACAGCAGTGATTCCGTTAGTATGCGCTCACGCGAGTGTCATTAGACAGATTTCTTTTTTCCCCTGTTAAAACAGTGTTTCCATTGTGTGTGTGTTTGTTGTGAAACTTAAAAAGCGAGGTGGGGGGAGGGAGGAGGAGTTTTACTGTGTAAGACAAGACGAGGGAAGGGACTAATTTCACACACTCTCACACACACACACACGCGCACACACATACACACACACATACAAATACATGGCGCCTGCGCGCACAAACAGAAACACTTATCTGTTGGGATTTATTTTTTACTTTTTTTATGTTAAGTGCAGGTTAATTTGTTTTATTTTTACTTTATATTTTGTATGAATTATTTTTATGTATTTATTGTTTTGGGCTGTAGAACAAATAATTTGAGTTTTAATTATTTCTTATGGGAAAATTCTATTTGGTTTATGAGTGTTTTGGAATATGAGGCCGCTTCTGGAACTAATTATGCTCGTAATCCAAGGTTCCACTGTACAAAGAAATAAATTGTTTAATACAAGTAAATTAAAATAACATCAGTTGGGTGACGGGAGACAAAGTGGAACCATAGTGCAATAACGGTTTACTGTCTGCATGTTAATTGCAATGGAACAATATAAGGAAACTTTTGGTATTATATATGTAATTATTATTCATTTCAATGTTTATGCTAATGTTTCTGTATTTTTGTAAAAAAAATATATATTTTATCAGGCAGTACTAGTCTGGCATTTCTAGTTTCCAGTGTGGCAACAAAGTTGTTTTTTGATCCTTCAGGCGCTGAACAAAAGGGAAGATCAATAGCGTTCTATGGCATTTTGCGATGATCCCTAAATCATTCGTTGCCCAGTAGAGAATAATGGGGTTTATGCTTTCAAACCTATAATTTAAGCGCTTAATCGAGAAAAAGGCGGGTGTCGCTTAAAGACAATGTAGAATGGAAATATACCTATATGTGGGTATCTTATTTGCGGGTTTATTTACGCAGCTATTAAAGCCGGAGATGCGAATATAAAACTAACTTTACCACGGTCACAAACTGGGTCAGTAGCGGACGTAGTGGGCATAATAACATCAGTAGGTAAATTTGTTACATGGACCACAAAAAAGCAGGTGATTCAGCACTATCAGCCTAATCAACCAAAAAGCCAGCCAAAAAAAAAATATATATATATATATATATATATATATATATATATATATTATATATATATATATATATATATATATGATGAAGCCTATCTTGCGCTTGGATTCATAGACGGAATGGTGGGGGCAGAAGAGAGACCCATGTGTGTTTTTGTGTCCTAAGCCGCTGGCAGCAGACAGCATGAGACCCAATAAATTAGGAAGACACTCAGAGACAACACACCCGTCACGTTAATAAGCCTCTCGCCTTCTTTGAAAGAAAGCTGACAGAAGAATCGCATGGCAAAATCTGAATCAGTGGACAGCAAAGCACAAATTGCTTCATTCAAAATTGCATACAGAATTGCCCAGTGCAAAGAAAAACTACAAACAATTGCTGAGCAGCTGATTTCCCCCCATATCAATATCAATAAAGATATGTATTTTATCTGTTTTGAACTTGGTGTTTATTTTATATTATTTGTTTAGAAATTGATATTTAAATAAATAGTAAACTTGGCCGATTTCGGTATCATGTTGTTGACAAGTGGGGCTTGAAAATTCGCCCACCCCCTTAAGTGGGGAATGATAGAAAATGTTTGAGAACCCCTGCCTTACTTGATGACCTCATCTGCTTATCGACTCCGAAATTGGATTGTGCTTTTGGATTTCGTCTCCCTCGATGCTGGATAACTGTTACTGACCCTGCCTATCTCTTTGACCTCAGCTAGCGCTGTTTCCCGCAACCTGTGTGTGCACTTGTGAGTACTTCCACGTTCGCGGACATCAGACAAGAGTGTTCTCGCTGGTACGCTCAGACATTCACACTCTGGTGGATTCTTGCTCCAAACATCGGGTGCCACAATCGCGCACACTCTGATTTAGTCAAAGATCCACGCTCTTTTGTAGATCTTTCACACTCTGCTTTTGGGGTCGTGGAGCTCCCCCACGTCATTGACCCGCCTCGTCTCTCGTCACAGGAGATTCCCCCATTCATCCTGCTCACTTACACACACACTGTCTCTCCTCTCTGCTCCTGCATGGTGCAACATTAGCATTTATGTTAACCTATTGTGCCTTTCCTTCAATAAAGCTGTCTGTCTGGGTCTAATCAGTCTAATCAGCACTCAATCGCACACAAAGTTTTCGAGAGTGCGGAGAAATTTTGTTGTACTAAATAATATTTATGCAGTATAATCATGGCCTCTTGTTCCTATTTATCCTGAGTTGTGGTTGTTTTAGTGTTACTGTGTGTGCTTTGCAATGTCAGACAACATTCAAATGCAAATAATTCACCCCTTCCCAGGTGTGAATCAGCTGTTCTCACATTCAGAGAAACTAAAATGCACCCCTCCCCACTTTAAGACTCTCTTGGATCTGAGGCCTTTCTGAAGACCTGCAGTGCTTCAGGCCTCTTCTTAAAAATTGGATTCTAGATTCTAAAATTTACATTGTTACCGTTTTAAATCCCAGTAATGGAAGAAATTGAGATTATCATAACATGCGTTGTATTGTTTTTTAATCACTCTACACAAAACAATTTATATTATAATATTTATTCTAATAATTTATCAATAAACCAAATAAAATTATTCAATTTGTATTTTCCATTTGTAAAAAATCATAAAAAAATAATTTGTTGTGTATCGAGTGATTAAAACAGTACAAGGCATATTATGATAAGGAAACTTGCCATCTCTTTCATTAGTAACAATGTCAATTTTAGAATCCTTAGAAGCTCAGTGGTCCACGCACAACCTCTTGGGGGCACACTTTCCTCTGAATATGCTGTTTTTCACAGGGGTGGGGCAAAGAAACATGCATGTTGGTTTATTAATCCTCGCACCTGGTTTAGGTTTAGTATTCAGTGTGCACCATTTGTTCTGTTTGTATATCTGTTATAACTATATTATAGCACTCAGAAATACCTTTTGTTTGGGGTAAAGTGACCTAACTTTTTTCAGCAGAGCCTCTGTTCCACTGAATAATTCACGACATTCTAGACCTATTTACTCCTCTCAGGTGACACCACACGCACACACGCAAGCCCCCCCCCCCCCCCCCCGCCACACACACACACACACTTTCTCCTTCTCTCAATCAACACCCCCCACACACTTTCTCCTTCTCTCAATCAACTTCTGGGCCAAATCCTGACTGATAGCAGCCCATTCTTTCATAATCACTTCTTGGAGTTTGTCAGAATTAGTGGGTTTTTGTTTGTCCACCCGCCTCTTGAGGATTGACCACAAGTTCTCAATGGGATTAAGATCTGGGGAGTTTCCAGGCCATGGACCCAAAATTTCAACGTTTTGGTCCCCGAGCCACTTAGTTCTCACTTTTGCCTTATGGCACGGTGCTCCATCATGCTGGAAAATGTCTTGTTCTTCACCAAACTGTTGGAAGAAGTTGCTGTTGGAGGGTGTTTTGGTACCATTCTTTATTCATGGCTGTGTTTTTGGGCAAAATTGTGAGTGAGCCCACTCTCTTGGATGAGAACCAACCCCACACATGAATGGTGTCAGGATGCTTTACTGTTGGCATGACACAGGACTGATGGTAGCGTCACCTTTTCTTCTCCGGACAAGCCTTTCTCTAGATGCCCCAAACAATCGGAAAGAGGCTTCATCCGAGAATATGACTTTGCCGCAGTCCTCAGCAGTTCATTCGCCATATTTTTGCAGAAGATCAATCTGTCCCTGATGTTTATTTTGGAGAGAAGTGGCTTCTTTGCTGCCCTTCTTGACACCAGGTCATCTTCCAAAAGTCTTCGCCTCAATGTGCGTGCAGATGCTCTCACACCTGCCTGCTGCCATTCCTGAGCAGCTCTGCACTGGTGGCCCTCCAATCCCGCAGCTGAATCCTCTTTAGGAGACGATCCTGGCGCTTGCTGGACTTTCTTGGACGTTCTGAAGCCTTCTTAACAACAATTGAACCTCTTTCCTTGAAGTTTCCTTGAAGGATTTCCTTGAATCCTATAAATTGTTGAACACCATGGTTAACAATGAAAGAACAATGATTTCAAGCATCACCCTCCTTTTAACATGTCAAGTCTGCCATTCTAACCCAATCAGCCTGACATAATGATCTCCAGCCTTGTGCTCGTCAACATTCTCACCTGAGTTAACAAGACGATTACTGAAATGATCTCAGCAGGTCCTTTAATGATAGCAATGAAATGCAGTGGAAAGTTTTTTTTCGGGATTAAGTTAATTTTCATGGCAAAGAAGGACTATGCAATTCATCTGATCACTCTTCACAACATTCTGGAGTATATGCAAATTGCTATTATAAAAACTTAAGCAACAACTTTTCCAGTTTCCAATATTTATGTAATTCTCAAAACTTTTAGCCACAACTGTACAATTAAACAATTTATTCATACAGATGTACCTGTTTTACATGGACAGTTACAGTCTTGTCACTGCCGTATAAGATTAGTGGCATCTGGCACTAAACTGGCATGTAAAAAATGTTATTTGTTAAAATGTTTTCATTAGTTATTAAAGAAAATTATGATGATCATAACAGCCTACTGCATTTCATTTTCAAAAACACATTGACATCTGCTGATGCAGTAGCACGTCCTGACAATGTTTGAATTTTATGATCACTTACTTTAATTTATTTCAGTTAATAAATCTGCTACAAATTTAAAGAACACAAGGTATAATATGACAGAAAACCCTACACGCATGGCTTTTGTAATTACACATGATAAAATCTAAAGGCTCACTGTGTTAACGTTTACTTTGCTTAAACTCAATCCTAATAAGATTTAATTTAAATTCTAAATTTCTACTGTTATTTTAGTACTGTGTTTATAAATTCATTTAACTACAATGCTTCACTGTATTTTATCCATGACTACAAGCAGCTCTAAAGGAGCTTTGGCTCATTAATCCCTGAGAGAATGAACTAGGACGCCACTCAGTGGTTAAAGCCAGCAAACACACAAACCCAAATGCTGTCACCGTGAGAACCAAACCATTATTCTAATTGAGTACCATCTGCATCTTTGGCCCCACTAATAGGCCAACAGTAGGCCAACCACTGATGCCAACAAAGCAGTGCTATCTGGGATGGTCATATATGTAATTTATTCTGTGCTCCTTTTCAGCCTCAGGCTGCTGCTGTATATGAATCTGTCCCAGCCTCAGACTGCAGAGGGAGAGTCGACTCAGACAATCAAATTCCCACACACAGGAAGGGTCTCTATCACCTCTCCTCCACATACCACAGAGGAAGAGCAAGTTCACTGCGCTGCTGTGAATACTAGGAGGAGCACTGCTGGTTCATAAAATCCCCAGAAAAAGAAAGAGCTGAGAGTGATGCATTCATTCTATTCTATATCTAAAGTGAATAGAAGAAGAGGAACAACTTTGGCATTTTTTCAGAGTAGCAGTACTGATGCATTAATCTGGTATTTCTGTGTTATCTGTATTATTGTAAATTTCTGTGTACAATATACCAGACTTTAGACATTTTATACATTCATTTACACACTGAAAATATTGTGTACAATTATAAATATTGGTATCTGGTGCACTGCAGTGTCTATTTCTGTATAGTACACATAAGCTACTTCCGCGGTTTGTTCGCATCTACGAAATGTTCATAGGACCGCTGTCTGCTCATATCTGTGGAAATTCGTAACTCGAATGCTAGGGCTACTTGTAGTTTAGATTTTTTTTAACTAATATAACAAAGCAGTTTTCCAGGAATTCTGAAACAATTTCATGTTCATAAGGGGCTAGTGTGAGTAACAATGCAAAATTGTCAGGCTCAGTAGGGGGCGTGGTGGATCCAAGTGCAGATGTAGGAAATGTGTTACGAGGAGTAGTGGTATTTTGGAGTGCTTGTGACTGACTGAGTTGATAATATGGAGGTTCAAAGCCTTGGCGTGAATTCCAAGCTGCGGTGTAAGCGGGGAAAGCCTGGAATGCGGAAGCACAGATCGCCGGCACGAGTGTGTCGAGGCGAGCGGCGAGGTGCGTGACGTCAGCCTTGCGAGAATGCCGATAAAAAAATAAATAATAAACTTGAAACTAAACTGTAAATTAACCCAAACAAATGTTTATAAAAAAAGTCAACACTTAAAGTCAATTAAACTGTCATCTTCATCTTCATACTGTAGTTTGCTAGCGTCAGTTGGGCGGGGGTGAGGAGGGTTAAAATCACGTGATTGCTACTTAGCAGCTATATTGCTGACTTATGTTAACGTCTTCTTGAGAACAAATCACCATCTAGTGGTGGCAGTCAGTAAATGAATAAATAGTGCTTCAGTGGGACTCAATTGCATTTAGTCCTTCTTGTTCTTTTCACTTAGATAAATAAGACTCCTCTTGCTGTGACATTTCTGTAACTATCCAAATAAATCACATGGACAGTTTCTTTAAAAGGCAGTTTTTCATCTAGTGAAGAAAAAAAAGCTAGATAAAAATAGCATGCTCAGTACAAAGGTCCACGAATCAACAGGATTCTCATTTTGTAAATGTGAATTATTTTTCAAAAGATTTTTTTTCTAACATCTGGGGCTTTTGAGTCTTAACCTGTAAGCACAAAAATTATACAGAAAAATCTGCTGCTATTAGGACGCCTATTTGTCAGGGCACTGAGCGTGGATTTCACTGTATAGCTCATACACACTTGCAATGTCAAATTCCGTACACTTCTAGATCTCATTGAGCTGAACAATTTTCACTATGCATGTCATGGGCTCAACTCAACACAAGGTCAGATTTGGGTGATTTGCAAAACACACATTTATAACATCAGCACTATTAAATACACACACTACACATCTTACACACACACTGTACACATATACACTAGACACAATGCACAGCCTACACACACACACTATACACACATAGTACACACACACACTACACATCCTACACACACACACACACACACACACACACACACACACACACTGTACACACATACCACACACACTACACACAATGCACATCCTACACACACACTGTACTCACAAACTGTACACACCTAGTATACACACACACACACACACACACACACACGATGGCACAGGTGCTTGGGCCCGCTCATTGTTACTTGTAATTATATTTTTATTATTTATTTGGTTTAGTACATCTATAATTGTATTAATTATACTTAATATCACATTTCAAATTATCAAGATTATTCCTATGTTGTGTAACAAGGGTTCTTCTGTTGTTTAAACATGTTAGTTTACAACTATACAATTGTCAGGGATAAGCCCTAGAGGGCGCCAAAGCGCCCAAAGACTTGTTTGGTTGTAGTTTGTTTAATTTGACTTCAGTTCCCAGTTTGCACCTCGGTCAGGTGATGTGGGCGCTCACTGGAACCGAGTTATTAGTTTCATTATAAATAGCTTGTGTTTGTTCTGTTCCGGTGTCTTGCAACTGTTGATTTAAACTTAGTAAATGTCAGTAAAGTTCAGTTCGTGTTTCCCTGTAGTAATTCCTGCCTTGGTTAGTTTTACTTAAAGTATATTTGTTTGTTTGATTTACCTGTTTTTCTTGATTTATTTAAATAAACATCATTCTCCGTAAAAATCGAGACCTCTGCATTTATGCCTCGAACATACCCTCATCGTGACAACAATAAATAAATATAGAATGACAAAAGCTTTTAAGTTTAATTTTATTTTACAAGATATCTTTGAACTCTACTATAACAGGTCAGAAATAATAAAATTCATGTTGATAGATGTTAGAATTTCGGGCTTTATTATTAACCATCATCATTAACCAGCTTTACACACACATGAAAATAACAAATAGGATCAGACAACAGCAAACAAATTTGTAAAATGTTTAGACAAATTACAGAAAGATAAAAATACAGCAACAGGAAACTTAACCAACAGATCAGAACTGACTGAATTAATCAGTGATTATTTCCCCACTGAGTCCAGCATGAACAGAGAGTGAGAGAAAAGATGATGTAAACGATGGTGTGATAGGTATAGTTTAAAATATAAAGGATTATTCTAGACCACTATACACAGTATATCCAGTACGTACATGTGTTTATAATAGATAAAATGTTAGAAAAGACATCTGAGACACAAAAGAAGCTACTTAAATAACAATTGAATAATATTTACTGAAGACAGAAATTAGTCTTTTGTGACGTCTTCATTAACTCTAATCCTAAAACTCTCACCCTGAGCATCCTTCCTGTGCTGTTCATGATGCTGAAGGTAAAGTCACTAACCAAACTCAACTGTTATCATTCTCCACTTCTTTAGTACTTCTCCTCACACCTTGAAAAACAAAATAGACACATTATCACATTATACACTGTATAATGCACAAATATATATGCACAAACACACACTCTCTGCCTATTCACTTGCTATCAAAGGACAAGGTTACAGGTTTTTAATATCTGTGTCACCAAATAATAATAATAATAATAATAATAATAATAATAATAATGCACCAAAAAAAATTAAATAATTCATACAGAAATGATAATCAAAGAAAAGAACTAAAGAACAAATCTCTGTACTGTTCTGGTGAAAGAGGTGTGGCAGTGTCAGCACTGGGCGGTGCTGATTTAATACCGCCTCCTCTACCTGCTTAGCAGGGCATGTAATCTTGTAGTTTAAAAAATCATGGCTAGACATAAGTAACTGCACCATCTAGTGTCTGTCTCAGTAAATGCATTTATTTATATCAGTCTGGTGCAGCATGTGTACACACTTACCATCAGTGTGTCATAATCAGAGGACATGGCTGCAGGGTTCACGGTTGTGTAAGTGTCACTGGGAGGGCTTTTAATATTCGAATGTGGAAATGAAAGTTTAGAGAAATAAATGTGGTATGTACATTTTATATGCATAAAATACACACACACACACACACACACACACACACACACACACACACACAAACGCACGCACGCACGCACAACAGGACAGTATACATACCTGCAATGTGTCATAATCTGGAGACACAGTCATGTGGTTTAGTGTTGTGTATGTCTCATCTCCAGGTGTTGGAACGTTCTGAGAGAAATAAGGAGAAAACCACTTTAATATTTATTCAACCACTTTATACAAATTTTATGTAGGGAAAGACATGCCTTTCACCCACACTCACCTGTCCACTCTCACCAGTGCTGCTGTGGGCATTAGCCGAATTCGACTTCTTTTTCCTGAAAAATAGGAAGCACTTGTTTTGTTATTAAAAAGGAGTATTTAATTGTAAATCATGTTTTTAACATATTAAATGTACACATTTTACATACCACATCCACAGAGCTCCTGAGATGAGTGTTAATGCCAGGAAAACACCCAGTCCCACCATGATGAGCTTTAACACTGTGTTCTCCTCTGAGCCTTCAGAAACTAATCACAAAACAAAATAAAGCTTTTTTTTGTTTATACACTTTATATAGCTTCTTGAAAGTGTTACACTGCACTTACATAACACATCCAGGAGTGTTGGTGTGGAGCTGTGCTGTCCCAGCTGGTTGTGAGCAGTGCAGTAGTACAGTCCGCTGTGCTGGGAGCTGATGTTGCTGATGCTGTAATTCTGGCCTGTTGTCAGCAGTGTGTCTGCAGCTGCTCTCTGCTTAAACCAGGAGTAGGTGAGAACAGGAGGGTTTGCATCACTGCTACAGCTCAGAGTCACTGAATCCCCCTCCACTGTGTCTCCAGGGGAAAGAACCACTGCTCTGGTGTTTTTAGGGGAATCTGATTAGAAATAAAACACCTGAATCAGCTGGTGTGTGTTCAGGATCAGCACTTTATATACAGTACTGTGCAAAAGACTTAGGCACCATATTAACTGTAGTATAAATTCTGTTTATCATGTACAAAACTATTCACTATGTTCAAACATACGGAAAAAAATTAGTATTAGAGAGATATCTGGTATAAACTGTCATAAGGTCAAAAAGGTCATGAAGGTCAAGGGTCATCATAATTAGCAGGATAATTGTGTTTGATTGCTCAAATGTCAAAAGGGTCATAAAGGTCAAGGATCATCATAATTAGTAAAAATGCTTACAAGTCAAAGGTCATCGTAATTTGATTAAAGATTGTAATGATGTTAAATTATTCTCATCCACCCCCCCTCCCTCTCACACACACTCACCCATCATACATCTGTTGACAATTAGCTGGTCAAAAAGGTCATAAAGGTCATAAAGGTCAAGGGTCATCATAATTAGTAAAAATGCTGACAAGTCAAAGGTCATCGTAATAAGATTGTAATGTTGGTAAATGATTCCCTGACACACACACCACACACATACACACACACCCGCATCCCATCCACCCACCCCTCTCTCTCACACACACTCACCCAACATACATATGTTGTCAATTAGCTGATCAAAGCTATGGTCAGTCTATATCACCCCCCCCCCCCCGATCTCCTCAAAATACCCCCACACGCTGATTCAGTACAAACTCACACACACCCATTCAAATACTTTGCTCTCTCCTCTTGGAATATTAAGAGAATATTGAGAAGAATATCTTTGCGCGCACAACTATGGCTGTTTGTCCTAATGCCCCCCAAAAAACTACAACTACTCTCAAAAGTTTCGTAAATGGTGCAAGGACTTTGACTACATTGTTCCAATGGGTTTCCTGTCATTAGAGGCCTACAAACAAAAATGGAAGAACAGTACATCTCCGCAACAGATCTATCGCATCAAGGCCACAATTGTCTCCAAGGACCAGGTTTCACTGCACTTTTCTGCTACTACTATTGATGACAAAGAGAATTATGAAGTGAGGTATAACAGAACCAGTTGGTACGTTCTGCAATGTTACTTTAATCAAATCAACAAATTATTTGATGATGCGGTAAAAAACAACAAAATGGATGAAATTTTGCTGATCTTTCAACATTGATCTTTCAACAACTCCCTCCAACCAACCACATACCGTCGACTGCATGAACCCCCAGATCTCATGCCCCCTATCCCAACAAGGTATGGTCAGACCCCCCCCATCTGACTCTTGACGACCCGCAGACACACATACACCTCAGACACAACCCTATAAAAGCAAGAACTTCCAAAAAGTTTGACATTCTGGAAGTCTGCCAAGTGATATTACAGCTGTGGAACTCCATCAGTGGTGACATCGCTTCTTCATCCAAAAGAGATCATGAACTTCTCAGCAGGTAAGAACTTAACATGTAATATTTTTTATTTATTCACGAATACATTATATTTGATTAGATTTTAAATATGTAATATTTAGAAGAAAGACTCATTATAGCTTACGGTGTTTAGACCTAAAGTGTAATTTCATTATTTTTTTATTACAGAATAAGAACGCGCTATGCTTATCTGATTGCAATGTCTAGGATATTGTACAGAGTCTTTAGATAATTTCATTCTACCACTTATTTTTTTATTTTGTAATAAAAGTTGCGATACATAATACCATGTGAACAGGTCATTTGTTTTTCCATGATTTTTAGTCAACAACGTTCTGATTATTTCTGATGATGACTTTCCTGACGCACCTGTGCAAGGCCTACACCCGGAATCTCATGCAAGACCAATAACTGTAGTAGCTCCACAGCCAAGACCATCACAACAAACAGGACTTGTGATCTACCCCGAACACAAGGTCAATGACGATAATTCAAATACTCCAGGTAAGATTAATATGTATTATCTACTATTTCATTCTATTTTCACCCATCTGTTTAGTACAGAAACAAAATTTTAAACTACAATTTTTGCTCTCTTTTTTTTTTTTGTTGTGAGTGACATAGCACCCTGTAGGTGGTGTATGTAGCACCCTGGTCCTGGAGGAACGTTGTTTTATTTCACTGTGTACTAACTGTATATGGTTGGAATGACAACTAAAGCCTACTTGACTTGACTTACTTGAGCAGAACTTCAAGTGTTGGATTTACCTGAAGATAACGTCGATCCCGAGCATCCTAATCAACTGGCGCTCAGGGACGCACTTAGAGACTTCACCTTGATAATTAATTGGAACAAAACTCTAGTAGGGAGTGTGTTTCATCTTTGTTTGGTATTCGTGGCAACTTGAATAGCTGTGCTTCGTTGCATACAAGTTGTTAAGATTATTACTTAAAATAAGTTAAGCATATAGTATATGCTGAACAAATGCACTTTAAAATGTAACATCTTAAGATGAAAAAAATATCACTCTCTTACCTTCTGTAACATAAAGCCAAGTTCAATTGCCAAATATTAATTTGTATTCACCAGCAGTCACACATTCCTAACCTCAATACAAAATATCTGGATTTGCTGAGTTTGTAAAGGTTTACTAGATGAAATCTATATTTAAACCTAAACTGGATAAGTGTATGAAATGTATAACCTGAGGTGTGTCAATAGGTCTTGCATATTCATGAGAAGTTGTGGATTATTCAGTGAAACAGAGGCTCTGCTGACAAAAGTTAGGCACATCAGTCAGGCAGTATGGAAGAGATGGAAAGTTTCCTCATCATAACATGTCTGTTATTAACATCATAACATTAACTGTTTTTAATCACTCTATACACAACAAATAAAAATACAAATGGGTCTATTCTTTTGTTTATTTTCATTTTGTATAAAAAATACCAAAGACATTTGTGTATACAGTGATTAAAACAATACAATTCATGTTATGATTAGGAAAATCTCAATGTCTTCCATTCCAGGGATAAAAAACGGTAAAAATGTAAATTTTAGAATCTGCAATCCAGAAGATGAAATTTAAAAAGAGGCCTGAAGCACTGCAGGTCTTCAGAAGAGCCTCAGATCCAAGAGGGTCTTAAAGTGGGGAGGGGTGCATTTTAGTTTCTCTGAATGTATAGGTGAGAACAGCTGATTCACACCTGGAGAGGGGTAAATTATTTGCATTTGAATGTTGTCTGACATTGTAAAGCACACACAGTAACACTAAACATGATTATCTTCATCACTACACAGTAAACCCTAATGCTTAATGTAATCAAAGATATTAAGTACTGTTATCTAAAATAATTTAATGAGTAATAATTTTGAGTATTCAGAACTTTTTGATACTTATGAACTGACACTTTCCAAGTTAGCTGAACAAATTCAACAAACTTAAAATTATGATGTAACTGATTACCTCAAATATTTTGAGTTTTGCCAACTTAATCAGGTTTACAGTGCAACAGACCAGAGCAACATTCCCCGCTGTATTTTATAGTGTGGGGAGAAGCCCGTGATCATTAGCTGCGATAGCTCACCAGCCGTGCCTAATTCCGTGGCCCTGCTCCTTCGTGCACCAGCAGAAGGAGAGGCCGCATAGCTAGTGAGCGAGGAGCGATATTGATTTGAGCGCACGCCCATCACAGGCACACGACGTTACACAAGTATACATTTACTTTGCTTAAATTTGAAGGGAATAAGAAATGGCTATATGTATTATTATAATTTTAGTACTGTGATTGTATTTTATAAGGTTTTGCCAGTGGTACAGCGCAACAGGGTTATTATTTATTAAAGAAAATTATGATGATCATAACAGCGTACTTAATTTTATTCTCATAATACTGCAAAAACACAAGTGGGGCTGAATGACAACAACATCTGCTTACGCAGTAGCCCGTCCTGACAATGTTTTATTTTTATAGTCATTTAGTTTCATTTATTTCGGTATTATCTACTACAAATTTAAAGAACACAAAATTTAAGATGACCCAAAACCCTACACTGTATACCCGATTAAGTTGGCAAAACTCTAAATATTTGAAGTAATCAGTTACATAATTTTTTTTTAATTAATGATGTTTCCAATTTTAAGTAAACAGAACTATAAATTTTTGAGTTTGTTGAACAAATTAAAAAAAATGTTGCAGACCATCCAGCACGGGAATCAAACCCAGGCTTTCCGCATGGCAGGCGAAACACTCACCACTGCGCCACGAGTGCTCTATAGAATTTACATTGGTGAAAGTTTTACTTAAGTTATGGTTACTTACGTACTCAAAATTATTACTCATTCAATTATTTAGGTTAACAGTACTCAATGTGTTTAATTACTTTGAGCATTAGGGTTTACAGTGTACACGCGTAGGCTTTTTAATTACACATGATAAAATCTAAAGGCTCACTGTGTTAACATTTACTTTGCTTAAATTCTATACTAATATAGATTCTAATTTATTCTACATTTGTACTGTAATTTTAATACTGTGATTATGAATTCATTTAAGTACAATGTTACACTTGATTTTATCCGCTACTACGTGCAACTCTAAAAGAGCTGCGGCTCATTAATCCTTGAGAGAATGAACTAAGGTCTGACGTGTCGGTCTATAGTTATATAGCACCACTCAGTGGTAAAAGCCAGCAACTGCATACCGTCGCCAAAACTAGAAAACCGCTCGTCACACATCTGTACTTTTACTCATGTGTACAGGTCTTAAATCTTACTGGTAAGTGATGTTAGTGGTTTGTTTGTTTGTATAAATACTGCATACAACTTACTTGCATGGATGAAAAGTTTAGTTCCATGGCCAAATATCAGTCTTCTATTATAAGCATTCACACAACATGGCATGCTCATACATTAATCTACTGTTAAGCATCCACCAAAACCATTGTCTTGGGTTACTTAGCTGTAACCCTGTTCCCTGATAAAGCGGGAACAAGATGCTGCGTGAAAACGCTATGGGAACATCTCTTTGTTCTCCGGTTGTGAAGCCTGTGTATGTCAAAAACGCAGAATACTTCGGCTTATAACTTCAGTTAGGTGACGTCACCGAATAAGGTGCACCGGCAGGTTATAAATAGGAGTGAACCGGAAACATCCTCAGGTCAATTTTGTCTGAAGGACATCCAGGCACGGCAGCAGTGCGACATTGAAGTGCACCATCTCGTTCCTGCTTTATCAGGGAACATGGTTACAGCTAAGTAACCCGAGACGTTTCCTTTCGAAAGCTACCCTCGATACTGCATGAAAACGCTATGGGAACGAGAACACCAATGCAGCTGAACTGCAATTGTCTGGACCCCCAGGTTGTGTAGCGTGTGCGCACAATAGCCAAGGAGGTCTCAGACCTAGCTCTGGGATGCTGACTCAAGGATCCACAAGCCCGGAGTAGCATTAACATCCAGACTATAAAATCTAACAAATGTGTGTGGAGAGGACCAGCCTGCCGCATCACACACCTGCTGCAGGGGGGCGCCTCTTGCCAGAGCAATTGATGAGGCAATCCCCCTGGTCGAATGAGCCCTGATTCCCAGAGGCGAAGTGTGACCACACGCCTCATAGGCTAGGGCAATAGCCTCTCTCACCCAGTGTGACAGCGTCTGTCTAGTGGCAGCCGCCCCCCCGGTTGCAACCACCATGACAAATGAAAAGCTGCTCTGACTTATGCCACTGGCTAGTGCGGTGGACGTGAATGTGGAGAGCACGTACTGGACACAGTAAGTGAAGTCTTTCCTGCTCCGGAGCTGTGAAAGACGAAGGATAGAAGGCTTCGAGAACGACTGGGTGCATGGTCGAGAATGGAACCTTTGGAAGATAGTTCGGGTGAGGATGTAGAATACTTTGTTTAGCCCAGGGGCAAAGTCTATGCAGGATGAGGAGACTGACAGAGCCTGCAGATCCCCAATCCTCTTCAAAGAAGTAATAGCCATAAGAAAAAAACATCTTAAGAGACAGAAGCTTGACAGGCTCTGACTCTAGCAGTTCGAAAGGGGTGTCAGCCAGGCCTTCGAGCACAATAGCTAAGTCCCACGAAGTGACCGTCGCTATAGTGGGCAACCTCAGCCGTTTAGCTCAGGGCAACTAAATAACACGGGCAACTAAATGGTGCTTTCCCACAGAAACCCCATTGGTCAGAGCATGACAAGCCGAAATAGCAGCTACGTACGTTCTGAGAGTACTAGGGCATAAGCCCGAGGACAACCTTTCTTGCAGAAACTCCATCACTGAAACAATCTGGCAGTGGACTGGGTCTACATGTCTTGCCATGCACCAACTTTCAAATACACTCCATTTGAGGGCATAAATTCTTCTAGTGAAGGGAACCCTGGCACTTAAAATGGTTTCAATTACCCTGGCTGGAAGACCAGCATGTCTTAGTTGGTCCCCTTCAGGGGCCAGACGTGAAGTTTCCTAGAACTCGGGCCGGAGACAGAAGATCCCTCCTCACTGGAATCATCCAGGGTGAGCCGTCGAGGAGAGATATTAGATCCGAGAACCACACTCTGGTTGGCCAATGGGGCGCTATCAATAAGAGGCGCAAACCCTGGTGACGGACCCTCGCCAGGACTCCTGGGAGCAGAACTATCGGTGGAAACGCATAAAGGCGTAATCTTGGCCACGTGTGGGCCATCTCGTCTAGACCCAGGTAAGGTGGAGGAGTCAGAGAGAAGTAAAGGGGACATTGTGCTGCCTCTTGCGAGGTGAAGAGGTCCACCTCTGCTACATAAAATCTTTCCCAAATTTGACTGACTACTTTGGGGTGGAGTTTCCATTCCCCTTGTGTCACAGCTTGTCTGGATAGCAAGTCCGCTCCTACATTCATATGCCCCGGAATGTAAGTCGCCCTGAGGGACAGGAACTTGTCCTGTGCCCAAAGCAGAACCTGGTGCGTTAGCTTGTTCAAGCGGCGCGAGCGCAGTCCACCCTGGCGATTTATGTACGAGACTACCGCAGTGTAGTCCACCCGGACTAGGACATGGTAGCCTCTCAACTGCTGGAGGAAGTGTTTCAGGGCCAGAAACAGAGCCATCATTTCGAAGCATTGGTGTGCCATGCGACAAGTTGACCTCTACAGCTCCCTTGTGCTGGACGGCTATCCAAGAACGCACCCCAGCCCGTGAGGGAGGCGTCTGTGGTTAGCAACTTGCGATGACAAGACGGGCCTAAAGTGGCACCCAAAGTCAGGGTACAAAGCTCCCGGGGATTGGCCTTTGAATTAAATCCCCTGGCTCTTAGCCACAACTGAAACGCTCTCGTGTGCAGAAGGCCCAAAGGTATCACCATGGACACAGCTGCCATGAGGCCTAGAGATCTCTGAAAGTGATAAACAGTCACCTTCTGGCCTAGCTTGATTTCCTTCAGGGTGATGAGAATGAATTCTACATGAGCAGGAGACAGCTGTCCCCGCATTGTGACCGAATCCCATGTGACACCTAAATATGTTGTCCTCTGAACAGGAAAGAGAACACTCTTCGAGGCGTTGAGTCTCAATCCTAAAGAATGGAGATGAGTTAGCACGACATTTCGATTTCAAAGCGCAAGCTCCTGAGACTGAGCCAGAATCAGCCAGTCGTCTATGTAGTTCAAAATACGGATGCCCTGGAGTTGTAAAGGAGCCACGGACAGCATCCATGCATTTTGTATATGTGCGGGGTGACAGAGCTAGGCCGATACTCGTAAGCTTCACCTCGAAAGCGAACCTCAGGAACTTCCTGTGCTGTGGCAATATTTCTATATGGAAATATGCGTCCTTGAGGTCGATTGTCACAAACCAACCCTCTGGTTGGATTTGAGAAACAATCATTTTGACAGTCAACATTTTGAACCTGAATTTCCTGAGATAGCGGTTCATGCCGCGAAGATCCAAAATCTAACGCAACTGCCCATCTCTCTTGGGAACCAAGAAGTACCGACTGTAGTAGCCCGACTTTTTGTCTGGGAGGGGAACATGTTCTATGGCCCCTTTTTGCCCTTTCGTTCCGCTTTCACGAAAGTGAAGACCACGCCATTGAAATGCGGAGGACGATGTGCAAACTGAATCCTGTAGCCTGTGGCTACAGTCCTTTGTACCCTAGGAGATACGCCTGGTAGTAGTTTCCATGCTGCCAGCTTCTCCGAAAGGGGCACGAGTTTTGACACTTCAGCTGGATGGAGGAGTGTTAGATGTTCGGTATCCTGAAGTGTGGCAGGAGATGACCGAACACCCAACATTTCGTTGGAGACTGAAACTCTGTGGCGGGGATTGAACACCGGCCTCCTGGGAGTGCCAGGGAGGAGACCCTATTATATGAAGGAAATCCAGGCGCCCCTTCCTGGGGGGAGACACCCCCATGGCCCTGGGGGCACGTGCCCTGACTCTTTAGCACGGCGGGGAAGAAACCTCCCCAAGTCTTGTTCGTATAATTTTGCCTCCAAAAACCAAGTGGCAACGGAATTAACAGTGACATGATCCTTGATGCCCGTGAGGTTCAGCCACAGATGCCTCTCCGTGGATACCATTGGCAGCCATAGAACGGCCAACAGCATGGGCCATCTGCTTGGTTGCACAGAGAGACAGATCTGTAGCTCGGTGCAGCTCTGCAAACGCACTCTCATCAATAGCCCCGCCGGTGCTCAGGTCCTTCAGCAGGTCAGCCTGGTCGGCCTGCAAAACAGGCTGGTGTGCAGTGAAGCACCAGCCTGACCTGCTGCCTGAAAAGCTTTCCCCACCAAAGCAGATGTCAACCAACACAGCTTGGAGGGGAGTGTAGGCTTTTTCAGGGAGGGTGATGTCCCAGGAGAGAGATAGCCCGCAAGCATCTCTTCTATCTGGGGCATCATCATTTAACCGCGGACTTTCGCATCAGCGATAAATCGAATAAGTCGAAGGTGTATAGTAAATATGTATAGTTAGTCATAAGTATTTTGCTATAAACTTTCAGTTATAAATGTAGCTATAATAAGAACTAAAACTGTTTCTATAGAGGATTAAATATTGTCAATACTTCAATAAATGCCTAATAATGAAATGCAATAGGTTTTTGTTGGTGAGGCATGCAATGTGTGACAAAATTTTTTGCACAAGCCGCCATTGGTGTGAATACTGCTGGAGTAAACAGGATACTTTTTGGTGAAGGTATCTCATTCACAGTGGGATCTACAGTAGTAAGTTTGAAATCTTTCTGCAAGTTTTATGATGTTAAACTTTAACAGATGTCATGATTACATAAAAATATTTGTATGTGCAATGCATGTTAGTTAGGTTAAAACTCTGAATCATCCACTACAAAAAAAAATTGCTCCTTAAAATTTTTATATGAGTAACCACAAAAATTATATATGAACTTGATTAATATTGTAAATATTGAAAATGTCCTTTGATTAATATTAGCTTTTTCCTGAATATTTTATTATTCGGATAGGGTAACTTTTTGCCATAGCATTTAGCTTTGTGTGATCTTTTTTGGAAGTGGAATCAAACTTACTTTGGAGTGACGCAAGTCTTGTATACAAATCTGACTGTAAGATTTGCTTTTAGGTTCATAGTCTACCTGAGTGATTATTTAAAAATAGTTTTACTGTGGATATTTGTAGATAAAAACTCATTTAGATCAGCGATTTAAACATTGCATTCATTGCACTTTAAATCATGGCACTAATAAAAAATAATAATTAGTTGTGGTTTTGTTAATGTTTAATTGGGTTTAAATTTGATGACTACGAGGATTGACTATTAGAATCAGCAGTCTTATACATTTCACACACTTATCCAGTTTAGGTTTAAATATAGATTTCATCTAGTAAACTTTTACAAAATCAGCAAATCCAGATATTTTGTATTGAGGTTAGGAAGGTGTGACTGCTGGTGAATACAAATTAATATTTGGCAATTGAACTTGGCTTTAAGTTACAGAAGGTAAGAGAGTGATATTTTTTTCATCTTAAGATGTTACATTTTAAAGTGCATTTATTCAGCATATACTATATGCTTAACTTATTTTAAGTAATAATCTTAACAACTTGTATGCAAGAAGCACAGCTATTCAAGTTGCCACGAATACCAAACAAAGATGAAACACACTCCCTACTAGAGCTTTGTTCCAATTAATTATTAAGGTGATTAAAGCTTTAAAATAAAACTTCAAATTCTTCATAGAAGTCTCTAAGTGCGCCCTGAGCGCCAGTTGATTAGGATGCTCAAGATCAATGTTATCTTCAGGTAAATCCAACACTTGAAGTTCTGCTATGTCATTGTAGTTTAAAATTTTGTTTCTGTACTAAACAGATGGGTGAAAATAGAATGAAATAGTAGATAATACATATTAATCTTACCTGGAGTATTTGAATTATCGTCATTGACCTTGTGTTCGGGGTATATCACAAGTCCTGTTTGTTGTGATGGTTGTGGCTGTGGAGCTACTACAGTTATTGGTCTTGCACGAGATTCCAGGTGTAGGCCCCGTGTAGGCATGGGTGTGTCAGGAAATTCATCAGAAATAATCAGAACATTGTTGACTAAAAATCATGGAAAAACAAATGACATGTTCACATGGTATTATGTATCGCAACTTTTATTACAAAATAAAGTGGTAAAATGAAACTGTCATGCGCACTCCTAACGCGGCCGGCACGAGGACCCGGAAGTAAGACGGTCGCGATTCAGGAAGCATAAAAGGAGACAAGATGGCGCATTACATTGCTCAGTCATTGAGTCTACCCATGCTGTCTCCGATGCTATCTCTTCCATTTCGTGAGTACTCACCATCTTGGGTTATCTTCCTGATTGAGTGTGTGTTGTTAGAACGCGGGTTTAATTGTGTAAATTCTTGCTCTCTACGTGAGAGAGTTCTAATAATAAATCGCGTGGTTATCCTGCCTGTTCGCGCTACTTCCGCGTTTGGGTTTACCATCCATGCTACACGGGCTAACTGCTAGTCTTCTGATCATTCTCCGGTTGCTTCGTGACAGAATGACTGAGCCAGCAGTAAACCCAGCGGATTACGCTCACCTCTGCGATTTGGTGGACGGTCATGCCCGGTTGATTGAGCAGCTGAGCGGTGAGGTCGCGGCTCTTCGCGTTAGCGTCCAAGACATTGCGGCTTTGCGCCGCGAGGTCGCGGAGCTGCGGCAGGAGAACGCGGCGCTCCGCGAGGCGGCTTCTCGGCCGGCTAGGCCACCGTCAGTCGTAGCGGCTGCTGCGCCGCCACCCCCTCCCCCCTCCGATGTGTACTTAGCTTTACCGGATAAATGGGACGGCACAGATGGGAAGTGTAGT